>CAUYRH010081822.1:0-19872 GCA_963574655.1 Perodicticus potto
CACAGGCACCACCCTAGGGTGCTTTTCTTTAAAAAAAAAAAAAAAAAAAGGGCGGCGCCTCTGCTCAGTGGGTAGGGTGCCAGTCCCATATACCAAGGGTGGCGGGTTCAAACCCAGCCCCAGCCAAAACTGCAACAACAACAAAAAATAGCCAGGCATTGTCGTGGGAGCCTGTAGTCCCAGGTACTTGGGAGACTGAGGCAAGAGAATCACCTAAGCCCAAGAGTTGGAGGTTGCTGGGAGCTGTGATGCCACAGCACTCTACTCAAAAAAAAAAAAAAAAAAGAGGGCAGCGCCTTTGGCTCAGTGAGTAGGGCGCCAGCCCTATATACTGAGAGAGGTGGATTCAAACCTGGCCCCCACCAAACTGCAACAAAAAAATAGCTGGGCGTTGTGGCGGGCACTTGTGGTCCCAGCTACTCGGGAAGCTGAGGCAGGAGAATTGCCTAAGTCCAAGAGCTGGAGGGTGCTGTGAGCTCTGAGGCCACAGCTCTCTACCGGGGGCGATAAAGTGAGACTCTGTCTCTAAAAAAAAAAAGAGAGAGAGAGAATGATACTAAGGCCAACCACATAAAAGCACCTGTGTTCACCAACTAGAATATTCAGGCAAGCTTGCAAAGTCAGCATTTAGGAAATTAGACAACTACCATGTACTAGGCTACAAGCAGATAATTGCTTTTTGGTAAATGCATAGTCAACAAACACTATGTATGTCAATTACAAAGTACTTCTGACCGGTACCTCATAAATATTAATATTTGTTAATATTTGGCTATGCTGAGGGAAGAGCAGGAACTTGAGCTTTGAGAAGCAAAGAACTAAAGGACTTGTCGAATTAAAATCCTGGTGAGAGAAATCGTTAGGAAGATGGGAAGGTTGGAGGGAACTGGAGAGATAGGAATCTAGAGTTCTTTGATGGGTGATACTCCTAAATGATGGGGAAAATCACAAACTAGGGCAACTTCCCTAAAATTTTCTTTCTTGCTATAGGTAGAAGTAACCTAGTGATAACTACACCTATGTAGGGTTTGTGCAAGACATCAGATAGCTAACAAAGTAATTTAAGACTATAGGGGACATTTGAGCAAAAGTGTGAGGCTGCACACTGCTCCTATAACCAGTTCTAAAGTTCAAGAAATTTGTTACTGTAAAGGAAAGTGATGTTTGGGAGAGGGTCCAGTTTTTAGAGAAAGGGCCTCTCTCTGTCGTCCAGGGTGGAGTATAATCATAGATCACTATAGCTTAGAAATCCTGGGCTCAGGCACTCCTCCTGCCTCAGTGCCCTGAGTAGCTAGGATTATAGGCACGAGCTTAGCCATGTGCGTAGTTTCAGTATAATAAATAACGGTAATAGTTATCATGCTTTAAGCTTTTGCTACATGTCTAGCAATGAGATAGGCTTTTTGCATACACACAAATATATCTATCATGCAAGGTAGGAATAATCCTCATTATATAATTGTAGAAATACATGTTGTGAGTTTGCCTAGTCACACACTTGTAAAAATTGTTCTCCATTCTGGGCATGCGCCTGTGGCTCAGTGGGTGGGGCGCCAGCCTTATATACTGAGGGTGGCGTGTTCGAACCCAGCCCCAGCCAAACTGAAACAACAACAAAAAATAACTGGGCATTGTGGCAGGTGCCTGTAGTCCCAGTTACTCAGGAGGCTGAGGCAAGAGAATCACCTAAGCCCAGGAGTTGGAGGTTGCTGTGAGCTGAGACGCCACGGCACTCTACCGAGGGCGATAAAGTGAGACTCTGTCTCTACAAAAAAAAAAAAAAAAAAAAAAAAATTGTTCTCCATTCTAAAACTATAGCTTCTCTATTGAGTTAATTAATTAGTATTCTTTCCTCTGGAGTTTGCTTTATTTATTTATTTATTTATTTATTTTTTTGAGACAGAGTTTCAAGCTGTCGCCCTGGGTGGAGTGTCATGGTGTCATAGCTCACATCAACCTCCAACTCTTGGGCTCAAGCGGTCCTATTGCCTCGATTTTTCTATTTTTAGTAGAGATGGGGTCTTGCTTTTGCTCAGGCTGGTTTCAAATTCCTGAGTTCAAGCAGTCCACCTACCTGGGCCTCTCAGAGTGCGTGCCCAGAATGGAGAAGAATTTTTACAAGTGTGTGACTAGGCAAACTCACAACATGTATTTCTACAATTATATAATGAGGTTTATTCCTACCTTGAATGATAGGTATATTTGTGTGTATGCAAAAACATCCTAGGTGTGAGCCACCACATCGGTGTGCATGGCTGGAATTTGCTTTTTTTGTTAGAAAAAGGCTCCCTTCACTTGGCCTTGGGTAGTTAATTCATCTCATTGCATTTAAGAAACTAGGAAGAAGCCTGGGCACAGTAACTCTCTTCTGTAATCCTAACACTGGGAGGTGGAGGCTGCAGGAAAACTGTTTGAGCCCAGGATTCAAGACCAGCCTAAACAGCATAAAGACAGTGAGACCTACAAAACAGTTTTTAAAAATTAACTGGACGTGGGCGGCGCTTGTGGCTCATCGAGTAGAACGCCAGCCGCATATACCGAAGGTGGGGGCTTCAAACCCAGCCTTGGCCGAACTGCAAAACAGAAAAATAGCCAGGCATTGTGGCGGGGGCCTGTAGTCCCAGCTACTCTGGAGGCTGAGGCAAGAGAATCACCTAAGCCCAGGAGTTGGAGGTTGCTGTGAGCTGTGTGACGCCACGGCACTCTACCAAGGGTGATAAAGTGAGACTCTATCTCTACAAAAAAAAAAAAAGAAGAATCCCGTTGGGGGAGTCCACAGGCAAAGTAGTCTTGCCTCTCTGAGTCTCAACTATTCCACTTCTAAAATGAGACTGGCCCCGGTGATCTCTAGAAGTATGAGATCAGTGTGTCCATCCAGCTTGTCAATTGCAAGTATCAGGAGCCCAATGCCATGTGACTCTGAATGGAATGCAAATTTATCAACTTGTGGAAGGGGATGCCCGAGACATTCCTCTTTCTAGCTGGGATTAGGGCAATCTAATTCAACTCACTAATTCTACAGTACAGTCTATTAATTTTAACACCCCGTATCTAGTACCATTGTTTGAGTATGAGAAATCCCTTTGTTTGTAAGTAGCAGGATCCCCCTCCTAAAGGAATCACAAAGAATGACCAAAACTAGGTGTTGTATGAACTCCAGGCATAACTGGTTCCTTGGAAAGCTAGTTCTTCCCTTGGAATCTTCCTCCAGACTGTACCTTCTTAGGCAGAACAATAGGCTCAGTCACCAAGGCCAAGAAGATATGGCCAGGTCCATGCCCCCATTCTACAATAAGAAGAGAGAGCTGGTGTCTCCAGCGAGGGTTTCTTCTAGGGGAACCACACCCTGAGAAGGCTGGAAATGTCCTTGGGAAAGGCTTTACAAACATGGTACCACATAAGTTTCACATGGGAGGGGTGAAGTTTGGAGATGCCAGCTAGACGAGGGGGGAAAAGGCATTCCAGGCAGAGGGAACAGCTACGGAAAGGCATGGGAACTCCTGCAGTGAAGAGTTGCTGGAGTGTTAGGTTTGGCTATTTTTCTGTTTTGCAGTTCAACCGAGGCCGAGTTTGGCGAGAGCAGAAGGAAATGAGACATGGGAGATCAGCTGGAGACTGAACCTGAAGAGCTCAAGATGCCAAGCTGAACATTTTAGGCTCTGTCCTGTGGGCAGCAGAGAGCCATGAAAGTATTCAGAGTGGGAGAGGGCCACAGTCACATTTTCATTTCTTGGCTGTGAATTAGAAAGTGGCAGCCAGGAGGCCAGGGAGGAGACTGCAGAGTCACCAGCCTGAACCAGACAGTGGCCTGGGGATCAGAGAATTTTTTTTTTTTTTTTTTTTTTGTAGAGATAGAGTCTCACTTTATCGCCCTCTGTAGAGTACCGTAGCATCACACAGCTCACAGCAACCTCCAGCTCCCGGGCTTAGGTGATTCTCTTGCCTCAGCCTCCCACATAGCTGGGACTATAGGCGTCCACCACAACGCCCAGCTATTTTTCTGTTTTGCAGTTCAACCGAGGCCGAGTTTGAACCCGCCACCTTCAGTATATGGGGCTGGCGCCCTACTGGATGAGCCACAAGCGCCGCCCTGCGTCAGAGAATTTTTGAAATCAAGTTGACAGGACAGCATGAAGAATGAGGTATAGAAGGTGAAGAATCCAGTCTGATAGTGCAGCTGCCAACTCAGACTGGTGGAAGTGGGGGTGAGTCCCCTAGCTCCTCGGTAGAAGGCAGGAGAAACTGGTGCTGCCATTTCTGGGGACCAGAAGAGCCATGGACTCTTCATGATTCAAAGTGGCCAATTCCTGGATCCCTTCAGGAATGGGGAGCTCACTCCCTCTGAAGCTACCTGTCCTGTGGCTCTAATCCAAATAAACCATGGGCTCATATCTACCCCCCTAAAGTCAGGCACAGGTCAGTGGTTATGCCCACATCTAGCAAGGGGGAGCTACCTGCACCCTAGGCTGGCCCTCGGATCTTTGAGAACCTGATGCAGACTCCTTAAGTCTTCTCCTAGCTCACCACCCTTCGCCTTTCTGGGATAGGGCCTCCCAGAAAGACAAGAAGCCCTGCAGGAGGCTTGACCCTAAACAACATCTATTTGCAGAGAGAGAAAACTGATCCTTCTCTACCTCTTCCCACCTCTCTGGATGCATCAAGAACAAAATCTCCACAGGGTGCTAGAGAGTCACCAACACTCAACACAGACTCATGTCCCTGTTGAGCAAAGAGAAGGCAGCCCTTGGCCTAGACTTGTGGCTGGTAGCAGCCTCTGGTGAGAAGTGAATGATGTTGGGTTTCCAATGCAGGTATTTTGACTTGACAGTTGTATTTCAGCTAAGTGATAGTGCTTTGCCATTTATGATGTGTCCCCAGTGACCCTGACAGAACAATGATGGCTGCAAGGTCCTCAGCCCTTGAGAAGGAGGCACACTCTGGACTACCATACAACCAGATCCAATAATATGCTGGGAATGTATAATAATAAGGATAATAATAATATAGTTTCCTGGTCTTTGCTGCATAATAGTCCATAACATAGGTGTTCTGTAATTCTCTCATACCTGGGCCTTCGTTCCCAGAAAACTCATATGATCCCTCAGAGTCACAGACACTTAACCTTTTGGGGTAACAGAAGATTAGATATGGGCACAAGTCATTGGGGCATCTGGATTCACTGAACTCCTAAGAGGAGCTTCATCTGTGTCCTAGAGGACTAATCTGTGAGCAATTATAAGGCACTGTCATTGGTTAATGGTCATAGCTGGGGGCTGGGCTCAGGGCTGTGTCCACCAAATGAAATCAAACTCATTTTGAGGGGACCTCCTAGGCTGTGGCGCCTACCTCTTCGCCCCCCCACGCCCCCACTTCCCAACCATCCTTCGGCCTCAACATGAGGAAACAGAGCAACTTGCTCCAAGTTGTCAGGTGGAAACTAGTGGCACCCCAACCTGCCCTATGGGAGGAAACCTAGTCTGGAAGAGGAGCTTCCCCTGCCTCTGGGCAGAGCTGGGTTGGCAACACCCCTCCAGCCCAGGTCCACCTGCAACCCTCCAAGGAGAACTGCTTTACCATGAAGTTCCCAGTTCCAGATGACTTTGCCGTTACTCCAATTTTCTCTTAATATTGATGACGGTGATAGTGGTAATGATAGCAAATGACATTTTTGAGGGCTTTTTTTGTGCCAGGCACCAACAGTCCTCTGTGGCGGCGGGCAATAAAAGGAGTGAAACTGAAAGAGTTGAACTGTAGGGTTGGAAGAGTCTTCTGGCCCTTCTGGCTTTCAGGCTTGCTTACCTCCCCGGACCCTCAGCTCAGTCTCCCACACCCGACCATACCCTTCCGCTGCCCACTTGCGGCACCTGCTCCCACCTCCAAGAACCACTCTTCCCAGGGTGGATGGTGGGGGTGCACCCCCACGGAGCCAGACCAGGTGGGGTGTACAGCCTACGAGCGCCCTAGGACCCCGCCCGGCTACGCGGGAGGCGCGGGGGAGACTGGGGGGCCGCGGGGGCGGGGCAGGGAGGGGCCCGCGGCAGCGGCGGCGCGCGGAGCAGACCGCAGTGCGGCCGGCGCTAGGACCCGCGGGGGCCTCCTAGGCCGTGGCGCCTCCCGCTTCCCCCCACTCCCCGACCATCCTTCGCCCCCAAAATGAGGAAACGGAGCAACTTGCTCCAAGTTGTGCAGCCAGGACCGCCTCGAGGTGCGCAGCCTGGTCGCGGGGGCCCTCCTGGGGGCGGGCGCAGGGCGCGGCCTGGAGGCGCCCCCTGAGCAGGTGAGCGCGTCAGCAGGGGGTGCGAGGGGAGACACCCCGAGGCGGGGAAGGCTGAACCCTGAGGGCTCTGGGGGCCTGGGACGTGCGCAGGAGGGGCCTGTGCGCGCGCGAGTGCGCGTCCTGGTGGAGCGGGTGCGCGTCTGGGGCATAGGGTAGTCACAGGAGATCGGATCAGGCGTGGATGTGGCTGGGGTGTATTTTCTTGGGTGCGAGTGTGCGCGGCTACGAGCCCCGAATGTGTGTATCTGCGCGTCCACGTGGAGGGCTGGACGCGTGTGACCGAGATGCGTGTGCGCGGCCCTGCGTAGAGCTTTGAGTGCCTGGGTGGCCCCGCAGCTGGCGCCCAGGTGTTTAAGTGTGTGTGTGTGTTTTGGGGGGCAGGGGACAGGTGTACACGTTCCCTGGTGTTCAGCGTCTGTGCGTGTGTACCCACACGTGGAGGTGTGCACACTTGTCTCTAGGTGGACATATTCCTTTGCTTGCATATACCCCTGTGCCCTGTGGCTACCTGAGCTTTTCTGTGTGTGCTGTTGTGTACATGGATCGGTATGTACATGTATGTACATGGGGCTGGAAGATTTATGGGGGGCACACCCTGTAGAAACTGAGCCTCACCTTTTCCTTTACCCTCATTGCCCAGCCACCCTGGTGGGGGAGATGGAGGCAGGGAGGATCCCCCACCCAGAAGCAATGAAAGACCTTGTTTGTCCTGGGTTGGGAGAGCATCACAGAGGCTCAACTGGGGGTCAGAGAAAGGCAGCAGGGCTGCATTCCTCCCCTCTCTGCCCCCCCCCTTCACCCCAGGGTCAGAGATTCTTGGGAATGACCTTGACTCATCCCCTATTTCTTGCTCTGCCCCTGCCCACTTACCAGAAAAGAGGAAGAACCAGGCTGGATTAACAGGCAGCTAGTTCCCCACTTACTGTGTGGCTGACTCCTGAGCCAGGCCAGTCCCCTTGCCCCAGACCGTAGCCACTTGCTGTGTACCTTCCTTTTTTTTTTTTTTTCTTCTCTGTGTGCCTTTCTTGTACCTCAGTTTCCCTTTGGGGACAATGGCAGGGAGAGGCTCCATGGTTTCCTTACTGGCATGTCAGGGCTATGATTCTGCTAAGGAGCTTCCCTGTGTAAATATCACCTCCCCAAAGGGGGTTGGGGAACCAGTGTCTGGGTCCCCACCCAGGGGATATCTTTAGAGGGGGCCCTCTCTGCCTCCAACTGTCATCCTCACCTGGCCTATGGTGGAAAGCGGCAGAAACTGGACCCTGGGATACCCAGCCCAGCTTGTATCTGGGCCCTGGGGCTTGACTGTGCTCCCTCCCCAGGTGAGCCCGCGCTTCCTCCGAGCCTGGCACCCCTTTCCTGTCTCTGCCAGGATGCCAACGGTGAGTAATCCCAGCCTGATTGCCTCTGCCCTCCACCTTGCTCAACTCTGTGCACAGCGGCAGCCCCTTCCTGGGGGGCCCTAACTCTCTTCCCAGTGCTCTGGGCCACCTTGGCTTCCTCACCTTAGGTCGGGGCCCCTCCATGTGTGACTAATATTTCTTGACCTCTGTCGTCCTCTCTCTTTTTCTCTCTTGCCCTGTTTTCTCTGTCTCTGACCTCCCTGTCTCTCTGCGGTGTGCTGTCTGTCTCCTTCCCAATTCCTCTTTCTCCCTCCTACCCTCTCTCTCCTCGCTAATGCCCCCACCCCAGAGGCGCTGGGCCCCGGGCACCCAATGCATCACCAAGTGTGAGCACACCCGCCCCAAGCCAGGGGAGCTGGCCTACCACAAGGGCGATGTGGTCACCATCCTGGAGGCCTGCGAGGTGAGCAATGGCCGGCGGGTGCATGTGCTCTGGGTTGGGGACTGCCCGGACGCTACACCGACCCCTGGCTGCTCCCCGGCAGAGCAAGAGCTGGTACCGCGCCAAGCACCACGCCAGCGGGCAGGAGGGGCTGCTGGCGGCCAGCGCGCTGCGGGAGCGCGAGGCCCTCTCTGCCGACCCCAAACTCAGCCTCATGCCGTGAGTGGGTGGCGCGGACCTGAGGGTAGGGGTGGAGAGTGGTGGGGTCGGGGGCGCCAGCCAGCGCGGCCCTACCCAGCCCTCCCGCGGTCGCAGGTGGTTCCATGGCAAGATCTCAGGCCAGGAGGCAGTGCAGCAGCTGCAGCCGCCTGAAGACGGGTTGTTCCTGGTGCGCGAGTCCGCTCGGCACCCTGGCGACTATGTGCTGTGTGTGAGCTTCGGCCGCGACGTTATTCACTACCGCGTGCTGCACCGCGACGGCCACCTCACCATCGACGAAGTCGTCTGCTTCTGCAACCTTATGGACATGGTTGAGGTGCTGCCATGGTCTTGATGCCGCACCCCCACCGGCCCTGCAGCCGGCTGGCCCCAGAGACTTGAGGAGATGGAGGAGCGATTCCCTAGGTCCCCCATCCCATTTTGGCAGACGGGCAGACACAAGGACCCCCAGAGTAGGAGCCTCCCTAATGCAGAGATGGAGGAGCCAAACCCTGTGGACCTCATACCCCACAGGTGGCCTGGGTGACTCCAGGGGCCCCCAGGAACCTCCATGTTGACATCAATTCAGAGGATACCCCCACTGACAGGAGCCTCCCTTTTCCTCCTAGCCTGCCTCCTTCCCCATTTCCATGGAAATGGCACTGTGGCACCTTGGCTGGGAACCAAGCCCCTCTCCTCTTCCCCAGCTCCTGCCAACCCCACCCAGAGACCACTCGGGAAGGGGACAGGGTGCTCGGGTTTCCCGTATGCCGGGCTGTGCTCACAGCTGCCTCTGCCCTGCTGCAGCATTACAGCAAGGACAAGGGGGCCATCTGCACCAAGCTCATGAAACCAAAAAGGAAGCAGGGCACCAGGTCGGCGGAGGAGGAGCTGGCCAAGGGTAGGGCCCAGTCCCCAGCAGGACAGGACCCCTTCTGTACCCCGTTAGCTCAGCCTGGGCAGCTAGGGGGCATCCCCAAACATCAATTAGTCCTCCAATTAAATAGATCCCCAAACCTGCTGTTTCTCCCATGTCTTCACCATCTGCAAGATCACCTGAGCTCTCCTCCCCCAAACCTAGGCCCAAATGTGGACCCTCCCATCCTCTGGCATTCCCTCCTGGGAGGGATGCCCTGTGGCTCTGCTACCTTCTGGAACCTGCCTCCCTGGCCTGAGCCACCTTTTCAGGCTTATCTACAAAGCCCTCCCATACCCACTCCCTCCCAGTGCAATTGTGTCAATCCTGGTTTCTTCCATGCCTCTGCGCCATTGTGCATTTTGTTTCCTTCACCTCAAAAGCTTTTCCAACCCTTGAGTAGTGAAATCCTCAATATTTAAGGTCAATGCAAATGCCTTGCCCCACTATCCACCCACCCACCCACAGCCAGCCCTACAGTCTTCTGCACCTTCTTATCGTATCTGTCTCTTTAGAAGCATGTATCTCTCCCACGGAAACGTGGACATCTCAGGAAAGGCATCTTAAGTGGAGACTAGTGTCCACTAATGTGGACTAGTGTGGATTAGTGTGACTAATCATACCTTAAGAGCTTGAGAGTTGGAGGAGGGGCTTGGAGAGAAAGAGGAGGAGGTCTGCAGAACCAACTAGAATAGTGGTTCTCAACCTGTGGGTCACAACCCACAGGAACTGTATAAAAGGGTCGTGGCATTAGGAAAGTTGAAAACCACTGAACAAGAAGGAAGTGGAGGGGAGAACAAAGGAATGCTTGAGAGAAGAGATGGGGTGTAGGCAGAGCCCTAGAAGATTCTGGAACCTTTAGTGGTCTCCATGTTTGGTGTTTTTGCTGTGTGTATTCCTGGGTGGTCAGAGGTAAAGGACTGTTAAAGGAAGTGCCCACAAGTGTTTGGAAAAACTAAGTCCCCAAGTTGCAGAAGAGAAAAGGTCCCAGAAGGGCCTGTCTCTGAGACTAGAAGGATTTCCTGGTATTGGAACTTCCTGGAGGTTCCCAGAGGGCAAGCCTGGGACCTAAGGGTCTGAGCCAGGACCCCAACTTCAGCCATTCCCAACCATTATCCCTCCTGTAAATTGCCTTGTTGCTCAGGTCAGCAACAACAATAATTGGTACCAGGAGTTGGGTATCTCAGATAAGCCCTAAAGGCATTGCTGGGAACCACAGCCATTCAAATGTGTGTCCACATTGTGTGGCTCTGTGGGGGACATCACCTGGTCTCTTACCAGGTGGAGCTCCTGATGGAAGGGGTTGGGAGAGCCCATCATCCCTTTGACCAGGTCTTCATTCCACAGCTGGCTGGTTACTGAACCTACAGCATTTGACGCTGGGAGCGCAGATTGGAGAGGGGGAATTTGGAGGTGAGTGAGGGAGTGGGGGGTAGGTTGAAGGAAGGGGGCTATCTACTGAGGCTTTGGAGTTACAGAGCTGGCTAGCACTTCACCATACTTCACCACCTACTAGCTGTGTGACTAAGGATAAGCATCTCCTCTCCCTGAGCCTCAGTTTCTCCCTCTGTAATGGGCAATGGAGGGTAACTGCAGCTGTGGTGAGCAGTAAGTTGACCTGAGCAGGCACTAGAACATGTTAGTGATTCCTTCACACTTCCAGGCTTGCTCTTGTATTGTTGGTGGATTCCTCTGCTTGGAATGTCATTCCCTGAAATTATTCTGGAAGGCTACAGAGCTGAGGTCAGGTCAGCAGACTCTGTAAAAGGCCAGACTGTGAATATTTTTCATTCTGTGGACCAGATAGTCCCTGTCACCACCACTCAACCCTGCCATTGCTGCATCGAAACAGCCACAGACAGTATGTAAACAAATAGGTGTGGCCATGGAAACTGACACAGAAATTTGAATTCTGTACAACATTCATGTGTCATAAAATGCAGGATGTCCCAAAGGTCTCCATAAATAAGAAAAATTAACCAATTCATACTACATTTTATATTATATATTTTCAGTATATTTATATAACAACCATTACCAAATATTTTGTAATGGATATTTTGTAAATAAAGGTACATTTAGCTATAGTTTTCCATTTTACCTCTGTATGTGTGTATGGCAAACTTTGGAACACCCTGTAATATTCATTTTTTTTTTGCTGTTTTTGGCCGGGGTTGGGTTTGAACCCATCACCTCTGGTATATGGGGCCGGCGCTCTACTCCTTTTAGTCACAGGCACCGCCTTATTCATTTTTTTTTTTAACCATTTACAAATGTAACAAACATTTTGAGCTCGAGGGTCTTGCCAAAATAGATGATGACCATACTGGTGTTAGGGAGTCTCTTTGATCTGAGGTCTGGAACTTGCACTGATGGGGGCTTTATTGAGCTCTGGGGATCTGCATCTGTGCCAGTGTGGGTAGGCCTATTAGTCCATCTGTCTGTCCCCATTTCTGTTGGGGATCCTGATCCCCACCCCCACCCCATGCCCCAGCTGTCCTGCAGGGTGAGTACCTGGGGCAGAAGGTGGCCGTAAAGAACATCAAATGTGATGTGACAGCCCAGGCCTTCCTGGATGAGACGGCTGTCATGACGTGAGTTTCTGGGGTGGGGATGGGGGGCCCTGGGGTCAGGGGTCACGGCCCCACCCTCAACACCCCCACCCATCCCCCAGGAAAATGCAGCACAAGAACCTAGTGCGACTCCTGGGAGTGATTCTGCACCAGGGGCTGTACATCGTCATGGAGCACGTCAGCAAGGTGGGGCAGGCCTAGGGAAGGGGTGGGTGGCTGGGGGTGCAGCCGAGCAGCTTCAAGCACCTCCACCCTGATGTCTCCCACCTCCCAACAGGGCAACCTGGTGAACTTCCTGCGCACCCGGGGTCGGGCCCTTGTGAACACTGCCCAACTCCTGCAGTTTTCTCTGTGAGTGGGGCTTGGGGGTGCTGGGGGGAGAGGGAACATGATGCACAGAGCAGAGAGGAGCCTGTTCCACAACCCACAACCCCCAGGCATGTGGCAGAGGGCATGGAGTACCTAGAAGGCAAGAAGCTGGTACACCGAGACTTGGCTGCCCGCAACATCCTTGTCTCTGAGGACCTGGTGGCCAAGGTCAGTGACTTTGGCCTGGCTAAGGCCGAGCAAAAGGGGCAAGACTCAAGCCGGCTGCCAGTCAAGTGGACAGCGCCTGAGGCTCTCAAACATGGGGTGAGCTCCCCTCTGCCCACCTTTGGGGCTTAGGAAGTGGGGAGTCTGACAGAGCAAGCTTGGCACCCCAGTTCTGCTGTGTGACCCTGGGCATGTCCCTTGGCCTCTCAGAATCTGCAAGGAAAATGACTGTGCCTCCCCAGGAAACACTTGACCCATAATTATTCATTGTAGCCCCTCTCCGGGCCACAGTTTCCCCATCTCTGAAACTTGAGGCTTGGGTTTAACTCTGAGGAGACTAGTGTTGGGAGGCTGAGCTGGACTAGGCTGCAGGAGTCTGGGAAGAGGAATCTATTGGGTGGAAACCAGGGAGCAAGGATCAACCCAAGAGGGCTTCCTGGAGGAAGCAGAAACTCTGGGGGGGGCCCTTCACCCTGATCTTGGACCCCACAGAAGTTTACCAGCAAGTCAGATGTCTGGAGTTTTGGGGTGCTACTCTGGGAGGTCTTCTCATATGGACGGGCTCCATATCCCAAGATGGTGAGTGAGGCCGGGGGAGACGCTATGCTCCTGTGGCTCTGGGGACCGTGGCCCTGTCTCCTCACCCTATGCTGGCATGCCTTCTGTCCACAGTCACTGAAGGAGGTGTCCGAGGCTGTAGAGAAGGGGTATCGCATGGAGCCCCCTGAGGGCTGTCCGGGTCCTGTCCATGCCCTCATGGGCAGCTGCTGGGAAGCAGAGCCTGCCCGCCGGCCACCCTTCCGCAAACTGGCTGAGAAGCTGGCCCGGGAGTTGCGCAGTGCAGGCACCTCAGCCCCTGCTGGGGGGCAGGAGGCCGATGGCTCCACTTCACCCCGAAGCCAGGAGCCCTGAAGCCACCTGGTGGGGCCGTGGGCCCCAGAAGATGGAGAGAGTGGGAAGCACAGTGGAAAGGCACAGACTGGGCCTAGGGAGAGTCACAGCCAAAGAGCTGCCCTCTCAGGGCAGGGGCAGGCCCATGTTGCAGGGCCTGGGCAGCCCATGGACACCCCAGACCTGCAAAGGTGAAGGATTATCACCTTGATAAAGATCAGTTCCAAGGACTGTGGATGTCTCTGTCTATCTGTGACTCCTGTGCCCTCTCATCCACGGTGGGGGGTTCCCCTTGGTGACCTGCTATCTTGTATCCCCATGGCATGGGGCATCCTGGGATCCTCCCTTAGAGGTCCGCATCCAGATACCCTTGTGTACCCTCCACCTGAGGTGACCTCCCTTCTCTTTAGAGACCACAGTGCCCCACTAGACAGCGATCAATTCATGGGGACCTCACTGATCATCAACTGAGTGTGGGGGACCCATCATCCCCAAACCCCCCACCTCCTGCAGTCAGGTGGATTCACACATGAACCTCCCCATTACTGCCCGTTGAGGGTCCTCCCAGCTTCAGTTGCGGACAGTTCTCTAGGGAACTTCTGGGCAGGGGCCCACTTGCCATTGGCCATGGGCTCCCCACTGCAGTACTGGGATGCAGTATTCAGTGTTGGGGACCCCACCCCAATTCTGAGGTCCCAGGACCAAGAGATCTGGAGAAACTGCCCAGAGCCCTCAAGGTCTGGGTCTGCTCTTTTACCACACTCCCTTCACAGCCTCCAGCCCCTGCCCTGTGGAGAGGGCATTATGGGGGCCCTGGAGGGTCTTCTGGCACAGTGGTGACCCCATTCAATGGCCCTGGAGAGGCCACCCTCCAGCTGTCTCCCCCATTCAGAGGCCAACCTCCATGTCCAATGCTTTCAGGTCAAATCCCAACAACGCCACATGAAGTGAGTGCCAGGGTTACACCCATTTCACAAGGACACCCAGGCTCAGAGAGGGCAGGTCACTGGCACAGGTTGCCCTGAGAGAAGGTAGAAGAGCCAGGATTGGAACCCGGGCCTGTATGGGCCTGAGGCCAATCTGCTTCATTCCTTCCTCTGGCAGCTCAGACCTCTCCCACTTGTCTGTTCCAACTGGAAACACAAACCCCAGTCACAGGGGGTGAGGAGACATATTCTAAGGGAAAGGGAGGCACCCTCTTATTCACCATCCATCACCCATCCCTACCTCCTACCCATCCATCCATACTCCCAGTGATCCATCCTCCCATCCACCCACCCACCCATCCCTCTGTTAACTCAAGAAGCACTTAATGAGCACCTACTGTGTGCCAGGTCCTTCTAGGCACTAGGCATCACCACAACCTCTGTGGTGACAGCTAACAGGTGATGCTGGACAAAGACAGGCCAGTGCCCAAGATGTCCAGAGGCCTAGTAGCCTGACCCAGTGAGTGTGGAAGACAGAATTGCTAAGAAGCACTGGAAGTACTAGTGAGGTGTCCTGGCCCTGGGCTCACCCGCTTCTGTGGGCCTGAACATCCCAGGTCAGCCCTGACTTGCTCCTAGCTGTGTGTCTCTAGCCCCAGGGTCACCAACCATCCAGTTTGCTTAGGACAGAGAGCTTTTCCAGGGTGGAGGGCTTTAGTGCTGGAATCAGGAAAGTCCTGGGCAGACCAAGGTGAGCTGTTCCCCTCCTGGGCAAGCTTCTCCCTCTTGGGCCACTGCAGCCTCCTCCATGGAACAGAAACTTTTGTCCAGAGAGACATGAGGACCCTTAGGGCTCAGTGAAGGGCTGGGCACTCCAGGGCAGACCTACAGCTGGTGCTGTTATTGTTATGACTGCCCATCACCTGCTCTCTGTTGATTTTCTCACCCAGCCAGCCTTGGGGATAGGCAGTGGGGGGATGACTCTGGCCCAGCTGGATATGGCCCCCACCCCAGGACCCCTGAGCTGATAGGGGCCACCAGACAGACCCCACCCAACCCTCACACTCAGATGACCCACCTCTGCTCAGGCAGAGCCTGAGGCAGACGTCCAAGGTCTTGCTGACTTCCTGCATGCCCTCCCAAGCACCACCCACCCTCTGGTATGGTTTCCTCACCAGCACCAGAAAAGGTTTAGTGGTTCTTTCTGGGAGGAAACTGAAGTGGGAGGGCTAGAAGGACTCAGAGTGGCCTGGCACCTGCTTGATCCACTGGGTGGTGGGGGCTGGGCAGGGAGTGCTTGTCCCTTTGGCCCTGCGCTCCTAATCTGGTCCTCTAAGCTGACACAGCGTCTGGAGCTTCAGTTCATCCTTCTAAGTCACCCAGAGCCCCCCTGTGCCTCACGCCTCCATCCCTCCTGTGCCTCTTAACCCACTGGGGCCAATTAGTTAATTGGGGCCTGAGACCAGAAGCAGCTCGTTAGCGTTTTAAAGTGATGAAGCAATTAGGGGAATTATCTCTCCCTACCCTGCACCCTGGCCCATAGCCCAGCTGCCCACCTTATCCACAGGTTAGTGCTCCAGCTGTCCTTCTGGCCTGGACTTGGCTATCTGAGCCTCCTTGTCCAGCTTGCCCCCTTTGGCCCTAACCCCCCGGCCCACTGACCTTGGTCCCACTTGCCCCTGCAATCAGACGTGGGTTTCCCCAGAACCTACTCTGCCTCTCAGGATACTGTCTCTGAAGCAATTCCACTATCCACTTGTCCTGTAATGGGCCTGGGATGTCCTGTGATGGGCACTCTGTCTTTTGACCCACCACCAGTCTCTCCTGCCTGCATGCCAGCCTCAGCCCCCTCCTCCTGTCCTCTCACCTTGCCCATGACAGGTTTGTGTCCAAAATGCCACCAACTGGGACCCACACACACTCTCCCATGGCTCCCCAGTACCCTCTGCTTCATCCCCGGTCATGTACAGAATCTGCAGCCTCGTACCCTGCCTGCTTTTCTGACTACCTTCCTTAAAACAGCACCTATGCTCTGTGTGTCCTCTCCCTGCCTTGCTGTGTCCCTCACTGGCCCCCTGGTGCCTATTCATGCAATCAAAAGATAGCTCCATGACTCTGTTTTGCTCACTGCTGCTATGAGCAGTGCCTGGTACACAGTAAGTACTCAATGAAGGTTTACTGAACAAATAGTGAACTTCTACTCATATCTCGAGACCCAGAAAATGCCCCTAACCCTTGCCCAGGATGGTGTCCAGAGGAGCCATCTGGAGTGGTCCTTCCCTCTAGGGACCTCACCTACCCAATGCCTCTGACATCTGAGAGCCCTAAGACAGTGTTTTTCTGGCCTGTTGATAAAAATAATCACAGCAGACACAAAGTGCTCACTGCATGGCAGTCATGGTGTACAATGCTCTGGACTTTTATCACATCACCGAGAAACCATGAGATCCCCCTGAGGTAGGTCCTAGTGATCATTTTACAGCCAGGGAAACTGAGGCTCAGAGAGGGGGAGGCCCGTGGTATCTTACTGCAGGGAGTGATGGAGCCAGGCCTGGAGCCCCTGCCCCCCCTGGGTAACTCAGAACAACCAGCGCCTAAGTGGGAGGAGCACCTCCATTAATCACCCTGAACTAATCCTCCCCCACTCAACCCTGAGCAGCTCAGCAGAGGCCACAGGCCACAGGCCACAGCAGACGGGCTGCCTGCCACTGGGGTGGAAGCCTTGTGGACACTAACGAAGGGGCTGCTGTGAATGGTGAGAGCTATGCGGGGCAGAGACCCCCCCCCGAGGGGGGGTGGTAGGGGTCTGGGGGGGGGCGGTCCTTGACACACAGACAGCAACAGAGCTACAGAGAGGGAAAGAGAAAATCAGGACAGGAAATAAGGAGAGAGAAGAAAGAAGAAACACAAAGACCAAGTGGGAGGCAACCCAGGTCAGAGAGAGCACTTGGGGAAGCAGAGCGAATGCAGGTCCCTATGGAGGAAGGATTTTCCTGCCCTCTCCCAGCTGACAGTCCCTGTGACTGTTTCACTACTATCGGTCCTGTTGCTGCCTAGCTAGGTAAGCAGCCATGTTCCTGAGCCCAGGAGAGGGGCCGGCAGCTGAGGGCGGAGGGCTGGGGCCAGGTGACGAGGCCCCCAAGAAGAAGCACCGGAGGAACCGTACCACCTTCACCACCTACCAGCTACATCAGCTGGAGCGGGCATTTGAAGCCTCCCACTACCCAGATGTGTACAGCCGTGAGGAGCTGGCAGCCAAGGTGCACCTGCCTGAGGTGCGTGTGCAGGTGAGAATACCTCTGGCCCCCCACAGCCTGGGGAGAGAAGTGAAGCCAGATATTGACCCTCCCAATGCATGGGCAGAAGAGAAACTGGGAAGGCTTCCTGTCAGACCATCTGGGCTGGAGGGGACATGTGGGAGCTGAGGCTTTGACATTTGGGTAGGAGTTTGCCAGCTGGAAGGCAGAGTATTTTTCCAGAATCCACAACAGGATGTGCAAAGATATGTAGGGGATAAGTTAGGGATGCTTCCTTTGAGCTGGGAATGAGGTGCCAGAGGTGAGGGAGGCAGAGAATAGAGCTGATAATAGCTTGTGAAGACCTCAAATGCTGAGCTGAGTAGCTCAGGTCTCATGCCGACAGCAGCAGAGGGAGAGCAGGAAGGATTACTAGGTGTCTAGAGGGCTGGACAAAAAACAGTGAGGACAGAGTGGATTCAGAAAAGACTTTGGGGCTGACTTGATAGGGCCATCAGGCAGAGGGAGCTCCCCTCTTGGGGCAAAAAACAGAGCACGTTAGCACTGCAACATGTGAGAGTAAGGTCAGACAGCAGGCAGGACTTCTGGAGGCTGGGAAATGCCAGGGGGCTCCATGCTGAGCTCACAGAACCTCCCTGCACCCCACCCCCCCAGGTGTGGTTCCAGAACCGCAGGGCCAAGTGGCGTCGCCAGGAGCGTCTGGAGTCAGGCTCAGGAGCTGTGGCAGCCCCAAGGCTGCCTGAGGCCTCAGCACTGCCATTTGCTCGGCCTCCAGCCATGCCACTGCCTCTGGAGCCCTGGCTGGGCCCAGGGGCCCCAGCTGTGCCAGGTCTCCCTCGGCTCCTGGGCCCAGGCCCAGGGCTGCAGGCATCCTTCGGTCCCCACACCTTCGGCCCAACCTTCACCGATGGCTTCACATTGGAGGAGGCGTCCCTACGGCTGCTAGCCAAGGAGCATGCACAGGCTCTAGACAGAGCCTGGCCGCCAACCTGAGCCAGGCACCTGCAAGCAACCCTAGGCCTGACCCGAGGGCTGGCACATACCCTGGTGACAGCAGCCAGAGCTTTGGTCTGGGTAAGGTCATGGGGCGGCCCAGCTGTTAGGCTAGGTTACCGTCAAGACCCAAGACAGGCTGCTGTAGCCCAGCAGCCCATCCTCCCCACCCCATTGTACCCTGTAGGGAGACTGGCATCCAGCGCCAGCCAGGAGCTGGCTAAAGGACTCTCAGGCTGGGAGTCTCGGCCTTCCCTCTTTGAGTGGATGTGGGTGGTGACTACAAGATCCCTGGGCTGTACAGTTGCCCCAGATCCCTGGGTAGTGGTTCAGTGAGGCCATCAGTCTTGATGCCCCTGCCCATTCACAGCCCCCTGCAGCAGAGCCACCACCACTCAGAGCCTCCCTCTCCCCAGGTATGACAAGTAGCAGCAATAGTGGCTCCTGCTCAGCCTGGCACGTCTCTCTGCTTGCCCAATGAGCTCCAAGCCAGGGAAGGGCAGCAGGCTGCTCCCAGGCAGACATGGGCTAATGCAGGACACATGCGGCCTGCCCCTGCCCCTTCCTTACTGAACAGCATCCTGCTCACTTCTCCCAGCCAAGCCAAGGTATACACTCCGTCTATCCCAGTCCCATCTCGCAGGACTCACCCAGATTAAGTCACAAAGGCTGCTGTGGGATTAGGAATCAGGTGTGACCAGAGTCTGTGGGTGACCCATGATAACTCAAGGGGGCCCCACCCCGGGTAGATAGGTCAGCCTGGGCTAGAGTGATCCCCAGGACAGGAGCCACAGGTACCCACACTTGGGTCAAATCACCAGCTCAACCCTGTGCTTAAATGGCACCTCATACATGAGCCTGGTGGCCCCACATCCTCTACACACTGGCAGCATGGCCAACCCAGCTACCTACCCTATATGACCCTGTACTAGGCCCTCAGACTATGGTAGTGAAGGAGAAGAAAAAACAGAAGAAGAGAAGAGAAGAGAAGATCAGGAGTGTGGCAGGAGTTGTGATTTTAATAGGGTGGACAGGTAGTCCTCAAGGAGAAGGTGACAATAGAGCAGAGACCTGAAGGAGGTGAAAGAATGATCCAGGTAGGTTCAGCCCCTGTGACTCAAGCCACTAAGGCGCCAGCCACATACACCTGAGCTGGCGGATTCAAATCCAGCCCAGGCCCGCCAAACAACAATGACGGCTGCAACCCAAAAATAGCTGGGTGTTATGGCGGGCACCTGTAGTCCCAGCTATTTGGGAGGCAGAGGCAGGAGACTCGCTTGAGCCCAGGAGTTGGAGGTTGCTGTGAGCTGTGTCACCACGGCACTCTACCCAGGGCAACAGTTTGAGGCTCTGTCTCAAAAAAAAAAAAAAGAATGATCCAGGTAGATGGCATAGCCCCTGCAAAAGGCCCTGGGGTAGGACCATGCCTAGTGTGGAAGCACAGCAATGAGGCCCTTGTGGCTGTAGCAGAAGGAAGAGGGGGAGAGAGGAAGGAAGGGAGAGCAGGTGGTACAGCAGCCAT
>CAUYRH010081824.1:0-40761 GCA_963574655.1 Perodicticus potto
TTGTGGCGGGTGCCTGTAGTCCCAGCTACTTGAGAGGCAGAGGCAGGAGACTCGCTTGAGCCCAGGAATTGGAGGTTGCTGTGAGCTGTGATGCCACAGCACTCTATCCAGGGTGATAGCTTGAGGCTCTGCCTCAAAAAAAAAAAAGATCTTCCCACTTTATAGGTGAGGAACTCTTGTAGTTCACTAACCCTCCCCAGGTCACTGGGCAAAACCGAGGGAGGGTCTTAGTCCAGTACAGCTCTGGGGTCTCTGGCCCAGTCCTGATCCTGCACCTGCCTTGGCCAAGCCTGGGACTCAGAAGCTTGACTCACCATCTGGGAGGGAGGGTGCCTCAGTTTCCTAGTAAACACCGAGACAGAGCTCTTTGGTTACGGGTCTCCTCCCCAGGCCTGCCCAGAACATTTGAGAGTACAAGTGAGGGCCCACACACCATATGTCTAAACCCAAAGGAACTGGAATTTACAAACCAAGCTGAAGCTGGCAAACTATTAAATATGTCCTGTTCCTCCGCCTTAACAAATGCACTGTGTGAACAACCTAAAGAGTTGTCAGATTCCACAGGGGATCTTGGTGGCATAGGGAGAGCTGCTCCCAGCCCCCTGACCCCCATCCCCACCCCTCCCTGCTCAATTTCAATCACACACCAGAAGACTTCGTGGGATCTTCTGAGTGTGCAAGGGTATACCACCACCTTCAGGAGGACAGGCCCTGGAAGCAGGAGGGAATTCTGGGGTCCCTCCTGACTCCACCAACTCCTCCCTTTATGGGAAGGGTTGTGCCCGGAGGATGGCCAAGGCAGGACCCCAGAACACACAGGCCCAAGACAAGAGGCTATCTTATCTAAGGCTAAGAGTGGAAATGTCCCTTTCCCAGTCCAGCAACCCTATCAGCCTGTGCTCCTGCACTCAAATTAAATGCTTTTCGGTAGCATTACTACTAGACACATGCACACACGCGCGCACACACATGCACATACACACTACATTTGGTGCTAAATATGCAATCAAGTCAATAGATAATAGAGAATAGCCAGTTCACTCCCAGTTTAATCAGATAAAATACTCATTCACAGCTCCTGCTAGGGCAGACATCCCCGCCTTAGGATGGAGTGAGGAGGGGCTGGGAGAGAAAGGGGTGAGACACCAGTGGCTGGTATGTGGCCACTGTGCCTTTAAATCTTCAAGGAGGGGGGACAGGCGCCCATGGGGGACTAATTATCCTTCAGCCTTTAGCCAGCTCTTACTCAAACAGACAAAAGAGGGCTGCAGCCCTGGTGGCAGCTAAGCCTCCACAGTAGAATGTTTTTCACTCTCAGATATGCAAATCCACCTCTATGGGGACCCTGGGGACAGGCTGAATGGGGGCTTGGGGATTTGAAAGGGCCAGAAAGGGCAATGGCCCTGGACCCTCAGAGGACTAGTTTGGGAGACCAGAGGCATCTCACTCTTTCTCCTCAGCTTGGGTGGGAGACCACTGGAGCCCTGCTTCACTATCGGGGGAGGGTCTTGTGAAGGCCAAGATGAAGGTCTCTGCCTCCTGCCTTCTCCTTTACGTGGGTGGAGGGCCAGAGGGGCTCACTCAGGAAGCTCTCTCTGGGTGGGGAGCTAGCAGTCCAGAGGAACCCTCCTGTCCCCTCAGGCCCCATCTTTCTAGGACATAGCCCCCAGGTGACCTGTCCCAAATGCAGAGTTAGACAGACTCCCCTGAACCCTTGGACAGTTCTCTTACCTGCAAAATGAGCCCCTCAGGCTAATGAACCCCTGGGATCACTAAAGCCTATACCCTGAGCCTTTACTTGAGCCCAGAATATTCTACCCACACCCAACCCTGATGGTGCCATTCACAGCTCCAGGGCTTTGCTTCTTGCTCACTCTGCCTTGTATCCCCTCCCCAACCTCCATCCTGGGTGACAGGCACACAGTATGTGCTCAGTAAGCATGTGCCCACTGAATGCAGAAAATGTTCCTTCCTAAGCAGCTAACATGGGCCACAGTTGGTCTGGACCATAGAGAAGAAGTTTGCTTCCTGCTCAGCTTTCAGCCAGCATCTGCAGGAACCTCAGTCTTTACAGCTGTGAAATAGGGATAATGTTTTTTGTTTTTGTTTTTGTTTTTATTTTTGAGACAGAGCCTCAAGCTGTCACCCTGGATAGAGTGCTGTGGCATCACAGCTCACAGCAACCTCCAATACCTGGGCTCAAGCGAGTCTCCTGCCTCTACCTCCCAAGTAGCTGGGACTACAGGCGCCTGCCACAACGCCCGGCCATTTTTTGGTTGCAGCCACCATTGTTGTTTGGCGGGCCCAGGCTGGATTCGAACCCGCCAGCTCAGGTATATGTGGCTGGCTCCTTAGCCCGTTGAGCCACAGGCGCCAAGCCAAAATAGGGATAATGTTAACCCTTACCTCATAGGCCAGCTGTAAAAATCCCCAGTTGTGCTCTGGGCGCTATGAAGAGCCTCTGGTGCCTTATCATTCACAACAGAGCATACAGAGGACAGTGACAGAGAGTCAGACCGGATCCCATCTCCCTCTGCCCCTCCAAGACCCATCACACCCATCAACCACTCCTTTGAGGAATCTATTCACCTACTATATCTTATCTCTGCCCTATCCTTCCAGGGTCCCCCAAGTCCTCTATCAGCCATCTCAGCAGGAGAGCCTGGACCCTAAGTGTGGGAAAAGAGCTTAAAAACACCAAGACAGCAGCACCACAGAGGGACTGGAGAGGTGGGCTTGGTGCAGAAGGTCTGGCTAATCAGGATTTGAACTCTGAGACTGACCCAGGCTCTTGAGGTGGGCATGGGTGGGGGCCATCCTGAGAAACACAGTGGGAAGGGTACCTCCAGGTTGCCCTCATAAAGTCCCCTCCCCTCATTTCCACCAGTACCTGTGAGGGTCTGGGCCCTGGATTCCCATTGCTTAGGAAGCAGACAAGACCTGGGCAGTGGTTAAGGCTGAAGAAGGATGTAGAGAAGGTTCCTACAGGAGGATTCTCAGGGGTGGGAGAGGGTGAGTCATGGGAGGAACAGTGACCAAAAGGTGCTGGGTGACAGGCCCGGGAAGAATGGGGCTCTGAAAGGAGTGACAGCCATGAAGCTCCAGCCTCAAGAGGCAAAACTGAGCACAGAGATTTCTAGAAGCATTGCCCAGAAAGCTGATGTGGGCATGTGTGAGGGGTGACCTAGAGCCAGGTTGAAATGCAGTGGTTTTCAGCAACACAGGGCTAGAGAAGAAGCTCTGTCCTGGACTGGAGGCAGGAAGGGTGAACCAGCCAGGAAGGGCTGAGCCACTGACACTCGGTGGGCAGAGACAAGGTGGGTGGGCTTCCAGGGATGGGGACCTATATGCACCCCACTCTCAGGGCAGGCTGCCCCAGGCAGTACCCTAAGGATTGCCTGGCCTTGCCAACCTCCCTCTGAGGAAGCCCGTAGGAGTCTGCTCCTGCCAGCTCACCATGCCTAAGCAGTGAGAGTAGAGGACTCTCCCTCTCCACTGGCCCTTCCATGGGTGGCTTTCCAGCAGTGCAGGTGAGAACCACCTCCAGCTCACCTGTGACAGCTGAGCTCCCTGTCAGCTTAGTCCCTGCCCCACCTTTTGTCCCTCCCAAGGTTCCAGGGCATCTAGGCCATTATCCAATTATCCCAAGAGGCCTAGATGTCTAGCCAAGGCTCCTTCCCCTAGGCAAAAACCTAGCAGGTACCCCCACCTCTCCCTTTCACTGCCCCTGCCCCAGGGCTTTCCCTCCTGGATTGGGAGGGGACAATGAACAGGAGCAGAGGATACACACCTTTCTAAAAAATAAGAAATCGGGGCAGGGCAGAAATGAGAGCCTAGAATTAAGTTAATCTAAGGGTTTGATGCTTTAAATCATGGGATCACAACCCTTCAGCCAAGGATACCCAGGAAGGCACCTGTGGTCCAGCAAAGTTGAGTTCGTTGACTGGTTGTAGCAAAGAGGGGTGCAACCACAGGGAGCTATGGGCATCTCAACAAGAATGTGAAGGACTCTGGCTGGTGTGAGGTGCTTTTGGGGAGAATTCAAGGAAACAGGATCCTGCTCTGGGTCGGGTGCTGGGGGGAGGCAGGTACTACTATGAATGGATGTCATGGTAATTCTTACCGAGAAGGCAGGAATGATGAAGTGAGCCAGGAAAGAGAGATGTTCGGTCATTTTTGTGGTTTGGACAATACTCATGTTTTATCTGTGTTCACATAGTCGCCAGAAAGCAGCCTTGTATAATGCTATGAAATTATGTTCAACAGGAGGAAACCAGGGTCTGTTGTGGCCAGCCGGCTCCTGGCCATCGAGGGCCCCACTTTTATTTCTTGGTAGCTTCAGCCAGTGACTAAAGAGAGAGGGAAGAGACAGATGTTACTCATATACCACATGCTGGGCACTGTGCTTAGCACTGGACCGACTTTTCTCAATCCTCACCATAGCCCTCTTCCCATTGCACAGATGAGGAAACTGAGGGTCAAGTGGCAACGTGCTTGTCAGAGTTGAGAGTAACTGGCAAAATTGGAAATAACCCAGAGCTCTCTGTCTCCGAAGTCCCTTCCACTCCCCTGCCCTTGCCTGGAGGCTGAGCTTCCCCCTACTCCTCAAGGCACATGGCCCTGAATTGTGTCCCCCAGGCATCCCAGCTGGGCCTGAGTGTGTCAGCAGCCACTCAGGCTGGTCCCCTGTGCCTAGAGGTGTGAAGGGTAATGAGGGCTGGTAATTAAGGTTTCTGGAGACATGGCCGGGAGATTTATAGACAGGCTTTGTCAATAACTGTGCTGCCGGCTGCAGATCCAGCGAGACATCGATAAGCACTCATTACAGCTTCTTCCCACTCCCTGCCCTGCCCCCCGCCAGCCCCCCTAAGCTGTCAGCCCGCCTGTTCACAGCACCTCTGTACACAGGCTTCGCTCAATTAATTTGCACTTGTTGGCACCATCTGTTCTTTTCATGGGTCCTTATCGGGAATGCGTGTGTCCTGCCGCTTCCTCAGACGTGCTCTGGAGCAGAGACAGGGCAGCCCTTCTCATACAGGCTGGCTGGGTCATGTCTCCCACCTCAAGCTGGGACTGCTCAGGATGGGTCACTGTCTCCCTCGCAATATAGAACCCCTAAAGACAAGGCTAAGTCTTCCTCCTCCTTCATCTCCTTCCCTCACCCCTGCCCCTCACCCTGGTGAGAGCCAAGCTTGGCCTGAGACCCTCACGAACCCTTCTGAGCCTGGGCCCACCTGACAGGGCCTCAGCCCTCCAGAGGAAGCCCCCTA
This sequence comes from Perodicticus potto, assembly GCA_963574655.1. NCBI lineage: Eukaryota > Metazoa > Chordata > Mammalia > Primates > Lorisidae > Perodicticus > Perodicticus potto. The sequence continues at coordinate 5,271 of CAUYRH010081824.1, forward strand.
ACCCCACCTCAAAGCCAGCCCCTGGAAGACCGGCAGCCCCTAGGTACTGGGAGGCAGGGCTTCAGTTCTGCTCCTAGCTCTAGGTCCCACAGCCTAAGGTTTGGCAGGTCCCTGCTCCAAGAACAGTGACATTTTTGAGGCACAGGGTTGGGAGGGGCTCAGAAGCTACTTAAAAGTCTGTTTCCCCTGAGCGGCATCTATCAAGGGTGTCTAGACTTGGACAGTTTGCAGTGTGAAGTGGTCGCAGCCTAGTGGCTCCAGGATGCCCACCCAGAGAACTGAGAAAAGGCAGCATCTTAAAGACACCTTCCCTTGGCTCTCTCCCCATCCCAAGGTCTTTGGTAGCCAATATCCCCACCTACTCTTCTCTGGGCCATTCTCTCCTCCACAAGGTCTCTCAGGCCCTTCCAAGTCTGATAGACTATGCCTCTGGCCCTTCGCTCAGATTCTTACCCTGGAGGACTATGAATGCTGAGCTGGACCCGCCCCACAAAAGTTCCACAGGAGGATAAGCAAACTTGTACTCTGTCTGGGCTCTGGGTCCTGCACAGCACACTGGGTTTGTTTAGAAGGCAACCAGGCCTCATATGGGGAGGGTCCTTGGGAACTCATAGGCAGGCTTGATGCCAGCATCTAGCTCTGACCTCACCCACTTCACCTAACTATAACAGGCTCCATGCCTGGGTCTGAGCCTGGCACTCAAGGCCCCGTGACAAGTCCCCACAAGCCCCCTCTCCCACCATCCACTCCCCTCTATAGATTCCAACTGTCTGCCAGGCTCCCCCCAGTGTTGCCAGGCTACTTCTCACCTTCCCACCTTTGCTCCTGCTAGTCCCTCTGCTGGGACTGTACCCTTTCCTCACACCTGTATCACCTAACGAACTTCTATTCAACCTTGAAAACCCATCTCAGACATCGACATGCCCTCCTATACACCCCTGCCTGCACCCCAAGGTGGGGAGGGGCTGGACAAGAGGATTCCCCACTATAGCACTTGCCATACTAATTTGTCATGTCAAAGCACCTGCTGCCACCTCCCCTTGAGTGCAAGCTTCTAGGGTCAGAGACTAAGCTTTGGTCTCGTGTGTGTCCATGGTGTGTGGCACAGGGACTACATAAATGGGGCTGCCAGAGAATGTGTACTGAACTGGAGGGATCCTAGTGTCCTTGACCTAAGTGAGGGAAAGACAATTTTCACCCCTCCCTTGCACATGGGAGGGGACAATTCCTCTTGTCACCCTGGCTGCCCACTAGTAGGGTCTTGCGGGCCTCTGGGCAGGCAGTGGATTCCGTTAAGGATCGAATGCAGATGCACCTTTGGGATACACAGGAGGGGCTTTAGCCAAGCTCCTGCTCCCTTCCTAGCCCCTACCCTAGGCCCATCCTAGTGCCCCTGTGTGCATGTCACTGGAGTCACAGTGAGTCCTTTCCTGCAGCTCTCCAGACTATGGCTAGCACTTGGCTGGGGCTGTGGGGTGGGACTGTAGTTCTTGGCTTCCCTGTGCATTGCAAACTCAGTGGTGGCACTTCTGTCAAAAGAGGGTTTTAGAAATCAAGGGCCTAGCTGGGCATTGTGGCGGGCGCCTGTAGTCCCAGCTACTCGGGAGGCTGAGGCAAGAGAATCGCCTAAGCCCAGGAGTTGGAGGTTGCTGTGAGCTGTGTGCTGCCACAGCACTCTACAGAGGGCAATAAAGTGAGACTCTGTCTCTACAAAAAAAAAAAAAAAAAAATAGAAATGGAGGGCCACGTCCCCTTGGCACATGTCCCGCCTCTAGGTGCTGGTGTTTCTCAGTCCACATTGCCCATGTGCAGCGACAAAGGGTCCCAGGTGCCCACAAATCCCCTTCTAGCTTGGAGCAGGGGCCCTCAGCAAGAGAGAGCTCAAAGGCAACGACAAGATTCCAAAAGCAATGGTGAAAACCACCTAGGCCCTGTCTCCTCTCCTCATGCTTCATCTGATATACTGAGCTCACCGCAGGGTGTGAGGCACTCAGGACAGCCTCAGGATTAGGAGAACAGTGCAGACAGTGGGGCTCCAGAATATGGGGCCCAGTGGAGGCCACTGCAGGGGACCAGGGAAGGCATCTGGACCTTCTGGCAGAGCTGGCTTCAGACTCTCCTGCCAGTGGCTGAGCACCGTCATAATGTCCTGCATGGCCTGCCCTGAGTTCAGCTGAGCCTCCGCCCCACAATGTGGATCCCCCAGCCCCAGTGAGTGAGGAAGCTGGAAGCAAGAGCCTTGCCCTGGTGGACTGGAAGGCCAAGGCCAGTTGAGAAAGGGTCTGGGAGGTGGTTAAGAGCACAGATTTTAGAACTAGTTCCCCTCATGCCTCCCTCTTCTCTGCGGAATGGGCGTAACAGTAGCTACTTTATCAGGTACCTAGTATCTTCCAGCCCTGCTGAGGTGGGAGGCAGCTGGGGTGCCCAAGTAGAACCACAGGGGTTCATTACTGGACACAAAACAAGTGTGGGCTGGTGAGAGGGAGGGGAGCCCCTTGTGAGAGTCGCACAGGACGAAGTTAGATTGATCAGCTCATGGTGAACTCCTGTTACCTGGTTCAGGCTCTAGAAATTCAGAAAGGAAGCCAAGGAGAGCAGGAAAGCCTATGTATCAGGAGACAGTAGATTACAGAATGATCTACAGAGGCAGGTTGAAGGCGCCTCCCTCCTGTTGGTAGAGGAACTGCATGAGCAAAGGCACACGCAGGATGAATCACACCTGTCTGTTCCCCACAAGGTTCTGAGACTACAGGAAGTGGGTGATGTGGGAGCGGCTGGTGGAAAGGCAGTTGCACAGGGTACCTGGACCGCCAAACTAGATGAAGCAAGTGTGAATAAAGTCCCCAACACCACTAGGCATCTCTCTACTTCCCTCCTCTCCCTCCTATCCCAGCCTGGCATCTGCTCTGCTCCTTGAAGGACATCCACAGCCCCACAAAGAACCCCAGTCTTTACACAGCAATTGTCTGGCGTGTCTCGCTGTGCCTTCAGGTGTGGGGCAGGGCCTAGAGGGCTTGTTAGTACCCATTTTACAGATGAAATGCCTGAGACTGGGTGGGTCCCCTGGGGCCTGCCTGGACTTCACAGGGCAGTCTCAAGCTGCTCACAGGCTCCTCGCCCTCTTAGCAGCCCATACTTGTTCTGTGCCCAGTGATAAGCACCTGAAGTCCTACTTGGGCACCCCAAATGTCTCCCACAGGAGAAGGGCTGGAAGACAGCCATGTCTGGGGTCTGGCTGAGCTCAGTGGGAGCCTCCACGTGGTACATTATTGATGGGCCTTCTAATTGTGCATTTCCCAAAGTCTATAGGCCTTTGATGAAAAATTCATGGCACACCCGAGTATGGGAGTAGATTCAATCGATTGGCAGATGCAGGGGGACTGGGCCCCTCAAGGGGAGGGGCAGCTAGGGCTGGGTGGGGAGGGGCCATCAGTTGACATTGCCCTCTCCCAGGCTTCTGGCCCAGAGGTGTGGGATGGAAAGGGTTCACAGCAGGAGGCAGCAGCCCCTGGAAGGGAGTCTCAGGCTGGGGTGGGAAGGTCTGGGGCCCACATCCGCTATAACTAAGGGCATGAGAAAGGGGAACAGGGTAACTGGTACCATCCAGAGAGGAAGGCTGGCTCCACCATACACCTCACTTTCATTTCCCTGGAGGAGTTTTGGACTCCCCGGGGAATTGGACCCTCCTCCTTGTAAGGGCCGCACAGAGGAGGGAGTAGTATTTCTGGAGCTCCTCTTATGTGCCAGGCACCATGCTCAGACCGTTATGCCCATTTGATCCCCTGATAGCACTATGAGATGGACATTTTACAGAGGAGGAAAGTGAGGCCCAGAGAAGTTAGGTGACTTGTCTGAAGTCATTCAGCTAATGAGCAGCAGAGCCCACTATCTCCCCATGCCACCAGGCCAGCGTGGGGACTGTCTTATCCAACTCCCCTGCCCATCCCTATTGTACAGAAGAAGAAACCCTATCCAAAAAAGGTGAATTTCGTGAAAAATGACGCCTGCAAATAAGAAGAGGGAAGATCCCCTGAAACACTGACAGAAGCCAGGGGCCCCCACCCCATGCAGAACACTGAGCTAGGCAGCCAGCAGCAGGGGTTGGGGGTTTTGAAACAGGCAGAGGTGTCTTTTGGGGATTCTTACTGTGCCATCACTGAGGCCCCAGAGAATCCTATCAGTCATCTATTCAGTCACTAAACAAGTAAACAAATATTTATAAAGTCCCAATGCTGGGCAGGCATCTCCATAGGTACAGATTGGGGTGGGGGTGGGGCATCATGAAAGGCTTTGGAACCAAGGTGGCCTGGAACATCCGGGCTGAGCCCAACTCAGTGGGGAAAAGGAAGACAGACCCCTTCATGCCCATGGCAGAGGTTTCTGCCGCCTGGGCTGAGGCCAGTTATATCAGACCATCGCTTTCATGACTAAGAACGTTTCCAGGTGGTGGGCTGGCTTGTTTGGGTTTGTTTTCCCTTTGCTTCCCAGTAAGTTCCTTTTAAAAAAACATCCACCCATGTCTCCACTGAACTAAAGGGAAAGGAATTTGTCAAAAACATCAGGAAAGCAGAGATGGGAAGTGGGGGCGGGGGTGGCGGATATGTACAGCCACAGGAGCACAGTGAACCCAGCCTGGGCTGCTGCGCCTGAGGGGACAAGGGGAGATGGAGGAGCAGAGTGAGGAGACAGGCAGGACACAGGGAGACTCAGCCACAGAGGATGAGGCTGAGGGGCAGAGAAAAGGGAGACGGGGATGGGCTAATCCACCACGGAATGGAACAGAGGGCAGAGTTAAAGGGGATAGGCTGAGGTATAGCTGAGAGGCAGCTGAGCCTGAAGTGAGGGGAGTCTGAAGCCAGAGCCCTGCAGGGCCCCAGTGCCCCACCAGCCCGACTGTCTTCTCATAGTTCCTTGGCCAAGGAGTGAGCCCAGCCTGATCTCAGCCACCCCACCCCAGTTCCCCACCCTGGAACAAGGGAAGGGGCCCCATGGGCCTGCCTGCTTCCAGCTCAGGGCTGGGCTCAGTCACCAGGCAGGCACTTGTTGTAGCAACAGCCCCTGGGGACCCATCCCGGGAAACAGGACTGCTAGCAGTAAAGATGGAGGAGCCAGGGCCCCCGCCCCCTCCAGCCCCCAAGGCTGCCTTGGGCCTCGTTAACAGCCACTCTGTAAGTTGCCCCCACACCCACTAGTTCTGGAAAGATGAGTCAGCTCACCTAGAAGGCAGGTGTGCTGGTTATGTTCCTGGGCAGTCCACAGAGGTATTCCCAAAGCCGGTGCCAGTGGCAGGTGGAGCAGGAGAGGACATTGGCCCCTAAATGTCCATGGTCACAGGAACCTTCTATGGGGCTCTTCCAGCCCCAGATAGGCCTCCCCTAAGCCCAAACACAGGAACCCAGAGCAAGGGGGAGGAAAGACTTCTGGGAAAATCCCTCAGTATGACTATTTTCTCCTGGTAACCCAGCCCAAGCTCTGGTAGAAAGAGGCTGGCCTGGTGACCAGGCAATACAGAGCGTGATACAGGCAGAGAAAGCAGCTCAGCCCCAGGCCAGGCTCGAGCTGCCTGGGTTAGGGATAACCTCATTCATTCTCACCCCAGTTACCAAAGCATTTCCTCTTCCACTGTGGCAGAACCCCAGCGTGCAACCCCAGCAGGAATTATGCCCCCAGCATGCAGATGAAAGGGCACAGAGCCAGCAAGGGCCTATCTCCAGGTCACACAACAGCTGTGAGCAGGAGCTATGTCAGAACCCAGGGTCCTGGACCCCAGCAGGGGCTCCTCCCCCACCTCCTATGGGGCATTCCAGAGGTAGCAAAGCTCTAACCAAAGGGTGACCAGTGGGGAAGGGCCCTTTAACAAAGAGAGAGCACAAGGGCTGGGATCTGTCCCCTCACCATCCCCTTAGTGCCCAGCCCTCTCTTTCCCTGGGACAAGCTGCTGTCAGCAGAGGCAGGACTCTGAGCCATATGCCCCAGGAGGAGGGATTGATAGGAGGGCTTGGATGGCCTGGGGGTCTTCCTGCAGGAAGAGGGCCCAGAGTAGAGCCTTGAGTTGAGCAAGGTTCAGGAAGACCTGGGAGGGGACATGGGAATGGGAAGACAGCATCTTCCAGGAAGCCCCACCCCCACCACAGCTCAGCCTGGGTACTATTGTCCAGACCAGACCCAATTAGCGCAGGGGCCAATTAGGCGAGGCTGAGGTCAGCTGCTGGCCAAGATTGCGCCACCCCTCAGAGCTTCACCAGGCCAAGCACAAAAGCTTTCTAGGCACCATCTCTGCTGCAGCAAGAAAGGAAAAAAGGCACAAAAGAAAGAGAAAATTCGTTTCTTTTGTTTCTTTGCTATTACCATGGGCTGAACAAAGAAGCAACTGCCTTCCGCTGCTCCAGGAGGGCAGCTTCCATAGAGCAGGGTCTCTGTTTCAATCAGCGATTTGCACAGAATTGTTATAGCTGGGAGGCCCAGATGACAGTTGAGGGGAACCAGGAGCAGGTATCTCGGGTGAGCAGAATCTTGGTTCTAGAAACTTCTGCGACTCCTGACTGCCCTCTTTCCCAAAGCAGAGATCCCTGGGCTGGCACTCAACCCATCGCACTGCCTCTGTGATGGGTGCAAACTGCGAGACCAGCTCTAGCTCTCTCCACACAGATCGATCTGCTTCGCTGCCTCCAAAGCACCATGTTGGCCTCCATGCTCAGTCCCAACCCAGTCCAATCAAATCTCACCTGGGCCTCAAAGGCCAAGCTCCATCCCCTCTCCCTGCCACGGCCTCCTCCCCCTGTGATTACACTCCTAGGGCCTGAGCAGTGTCCCATGGCAGGGCCTACTCCTACTGGAAGTCTCCCCACCCCCAAACAAAGCTGAGCCTTGGTGCAAATGCTGGCTGCCAGGCCTTGCTGGAGAGAGGAGAAAGGGAGATATATACCAAGACAGAGCCCAGAGTGGGGTTTGGGAGTCTAGAGCCCCCTGGGGTGTTGGCAGATGGAGAAGGAAACCACTAGTGCCAGGCCTCCTCCGGGCTCCCACCCCAAGGACAAGGCCTCATGGCAGAGACCTCCGTGCCCAAACTTCCCAGCCACACCCTTTGTGTCTTGGAATATGGCCACTCTCATTCAGCCATGTCCTTGCTGCCTCAATGTCCTCATCACCCAAAGAGAGTCACAGTCCTCCCTCGCCTGCCCTCTGGTGGTGACACAATTCAAAAGTGAATAGAAGGAAAGAAATAAGCTTGTTCTGGTGGCCAGTGGATTCTGTTGTCACATGGTCCCACAATGAGTAGGAAGGGAGCTTGGCTGGGTGGTCAGCAGCCAAGGACAGAGGGGCAGGGACCCAGTGGCATTGGCCTAGGTGTTTCTGGGAGTAAGGGGGCTGCTTAACCACAGCGAGTGCCTATCTCTGGGCAAATCCCAGTCTCTTTCAGCAAAGCTCCAGGCACAGGCTCCATCCTCTCCCTCTCATCCCTCAGATCTGGGCTCTTCTTCCCTGGGGGAGGCCAGCATTGATTTGCAAGCTGAATGTTTCCATTTTATTTTAAAGACATCCCCTTTGAAGGTAATGGAGAGCTTAGATTAGCTGAGAGAGGCCTCTGACTTCCTGAGAAGACCTGCAGGAGTCCTGCCAACCCAATGGCAAGAAATCTGGCAGGAGCAGAGTCTGGGTCAAAGGTTTGCTGGAGAAAGTCAGACAGGCAGAAAGGCCCTTCCCTACTATCAGGGTGTCCTGGAGCTGGGGGGCATGGCATGCAAGGGGTCCCTGTCCAAGAGGGAGTATCAGGCTATTGTAGGTCAGGGAAGGTTTCTTGGCAGAGGTAGGTAAGATTTAAGATGGAAAGGGACCCAGAAGGCTTGGGCCACGGGTGGAGTGGCTGGGGCTAAATTCGGAAAGGAGACCCAGTTACAATGAGAAGGACCACTTTGAAGTTCATAGTTGGAAATTTATCATGAGGGCCCATGGAAGCCATTAGAGGGGTCTAAGAGGTAAGGGAGAATGTTCCAATTAACTATTGTTGCATAACAAACTACCCTAAAATGTGGTTTAAAACAATAACTTTTTCTTTTATAAATACATCCCATAGCTTTGTGGGTCATGGACTCAGCCAAGGCACAGCAGGGTGGTCTCCTGTCTACAATGTCAGAGCCCTCAACTGAGGTGACTTTGGGGCGGGGCTGGAGCAGCATGGAGCTATGTGGGCCTCACTCACCCCCACCTGGTTAGTCTGGGCTTCTTCAGTCTCGGGCCAGCAGGAAGGTAGCAGGTCCCAGAGAAGAGTTGCTTCCAGATGGGTTGTGTGCTCAGCCCTGTCCTTCCCAACCAGCCTCATTGTCTTCCCTGGGGCTGGCTCAGGACAGAGGTCCAGGCAGAGGTTCACAATTCACTGTGTGGCCTTGAGCAAGTCACTGTGCCTCTCTGGCCCCATCATCAGAGCCTCCGAGGTGGGATTTCCAGGGCTAGAGGTCAGGGAAGGCAGGGTGGACCCCCTGAAGGAAGGATATGTGTGCCCGGAGCTGAGGACAGCCCAATTCATGCCACAACAGGAGCTGTGGGGCCCTCAGGCCAGCCTAGTCTATCTTGGGCTGCAGCCAGAGAGTCTGTGGGAGGCGGCTGCCCTCTGCCGGCTCTAAAGGCGAACACATGCAGGCAGCCGGGCCCACCAGCAACTGATCCTTCCCACCTGAGGACTCAGTGATGTGGTGGCTGCCCAGGGAGGGAGAAGGAAGAGAGGGTGTGTGCCCCGTCCAGCAAACCAACCTTCTGCACCCACTTCAGCCACAACCAGCCTTGCCACCCACACTGCACCGGACCGAGCAACCTGTCCCAGGCCTCTTTCCCCACTCCACACCCCCACTTCCACCTTCAGCTCCTGTTCCCCTATGCATCCCTCCCCGCTATTTTCTGATTCTCCAGGAAATCCTCTCTCCTCACCTCCATGCCTCTCCTCCACGCTGTGTCCCCAGTTACCTGTGTCCCTGCTCAGCCTCACTCCCCTTAGAGAGTCTCACTCAGCCACACAACCCAGCATTCAAAGCACTGGCCAAGGTCACCAGGGGCCACCTCTCCAACCACACCCAGGGGCTCCCTCTGCAGATCTGGAAGTTACTAAGCCTTCTCTTTGTTTTTTTTCAAAAAACTTTTATTTATTTATTTATTTATTTGCAGTTTGGGGCCAGAGCTGGGTATGACCACCTCCAGTATATGGGGCCAGTGCCCTACTCCTTGAGCCACAGGTGCCACCCTCAAAAGTCTTTTAAATTGTGAACTGCGACCCACATGCAGAAACATTGGGTCACAGGTCACAATTTAAAAGATTTGCATTGAACAATATTATAGAATACAGCCAATCCCCAGGTTACCAACGAAATAGGTCCTGTAAGTTAGTTCTTACGTTGAATTTGTACTTAAGTTGTAACAGGTACATTTCCCCATTACCTGTAATAGCCTCCGTGCAATTGGTACATCAGTGGATATTTGCAACTTGGGAACTTAGTGTAATAGCCTCCATTTGTAAGTGCAGGTTATACATAAGTCAAATGTCTGTAACTCAGGGACTGCCTGGATAGCCAATTATTATTATTATTATTATTTTTTGAGACAGAGCCTCAAGCTGTCACCCTGGACAGAGTGCCGTGGCATCACAGCTCACAGCAACCTCCAATTCCTGGGCTCAAGCGAGTCTCCTGCCTCTGCCTCCCAAGTAGCTGGGACCACAGGTCCCTGCCACAACGCCCGGCCATTTTTTGGTTGCCGCCGTCATTGTTGTTTGGCGGGCCCGGGCTGGATTCGAACCCGCCAGCTCAGGTGTACGTGGCTGGCGCCTTAGCCCGCTGAGCCACAGGCGCTGAGCCTGGATAGCCAATTATTATAAAGCAAACATCCATGAAACCACCATCCAGGTCAAGAACTAGAGCATCTCTGGAACTCTGGAGCCTCTCACGCCCCTCCCAGCCACACCCCTGCTCTCTTGGATGTGACCGCCCTGCCAGCTTCACTTCCTTGCTTTGCTTCTTTAAGCTGTCATCACCAAAGTATACCTCTTGGACCACTATGGCCTAGTTTTACATTTTTACCTTTATTGAAAGGGCACCATGCTGTGTGTGTGGTTTGCTCACCTCGAGGGGTGGAGGGCTCACCTGCATTGCCTCTTGCTGTGGTTCCTTCTTCTCAAGGCAGTGTGATATCCACTGCGCCTCTCCCCGATAATTCCTGACTGTCTCACTAGCTCCTTGATGCTTCTGTGAAGGTGGTTTTTGTTGGCCGCTCAGGCTATCTCCAGTGGCAAGTTCATCTCTATTACCCAGCCTGCTGTGACCTGAGCAGGTGATCAACTGTCCTGTTGTAGCTCTCTGCATTTCTGTTGGCTTCGCCAGCCTGCTCTCACCCTTGTCCTCCTGCCTCTTTGGCAATCGTCCTCGTCTTGAGGGCCCCTCTTCCCACCACTCTGTGTCCTCAACTCCCCTCCTCATTTCAACTTCTCCCCAACTCTGAAAATCCACTCCCTTCCCATGACTCTAGTGACACCCCTGAGGCTGCCCTCCCACCTCTCTCTCCTGCAAGGCCACCATTGACCACCTGTCAACCACCTCTACCCAAAGCCCCTCACCCCCCAGTGTGCCCTCCTCCCCAATCCAGCTCCCCCTCTGCCTGCTCCAGGGGCACCCTTCCTCCACCCAAAAATCCCAGGCTCTGCCCCCTCCGCCCCCACCTTCCTCTGCTCTGCACAGCAGACTGTGCCCCATTGTCTGCCTGGCCTGTGGCTGCATAGGTCCCATAAGTCTCAGCCAGCTCCAGCTCTGGGCCCCCATCCCCCATCTGTCCTCAGTGCTGGGCAGCCAGAAGGATCTTGTCACCCTACTCCAGCTTAGTCCTTTCAGCAGCCTGCAGTCCTCTGCTCTCAGGAGCATCCAACTCCTGAGACTGGCCTTCGAGGCCTCTGCAGCCACACCCCTGCACTCACTCCCTGCACTCTGCCCTCCTCACACACACTCCAGCCTCCCTGCCTTTGCCACAGTATCTGCCCTCTCTCCACCCATGGTGACACATACTCATCCTCCTAGAGTCAGCTCAGATTATCACCACCTCCAGGAAGCCTCCCTGGATCCCCAGGCTGGGAAAGAACCTTCTCTAAACTCCCCTCTGTGGCAGATGTCATTGCTGTCTCCTCAGTGTATGTGGGAGACCATCTACTCCGTGGCTCAGTATGGCACAGAGCTGGCACACACGGTGCTCAGCAAGTGATGGTGACTGGGGGTTTATTGTGCTGCTTCTAGCCTGGGCTTAATACTGAGTCTCTGTCACCTTGCGAACACCACTTCCAGCCTCAGTTTCCCCACCTGTACAATGAGGGTACAGGGCCCTCTGGTCAAATAGTTAGTGGTAGACACAGACATGTGGTTGAGGTGGCCCAGATTCCACCACGAATGTTCATCGGGGCAGGGCTGCATTGCCCTCCTCAGGCTTTTGCAAAGCCAATCACCACCCTCCTCTTTAATGGAAGCTGAGCCTCAGTTTCTGTAAAATGAGAGTGGTCACACAATCATCCCTTGTGCCCAGTGCCCAGGGCTATTATAAGAACATTTTTTAAAGAAAAAAGCACTCAAAGGTGGTGCAGGGAAGGGAGTTGCCATTGCTGCCACCCAAGGTGCCAGGGCCTGGTCTGGCCCTCCTCTCACCCCCTGGCACCAACAGCAGCCCCCTTTGAGGTGGGGTGACTTTCCTATTCCACAGATGAGGACACTGAGGCTCAGAGAACAGCTGCCCCTTACCACAGGCAAAGAGGAGGTATTGGTGCTGTAGCAGTGCTCAGTGGCAGTGGGACAATTTGAACCCAGGACTACCTGATATTTCTCACCTCAGCAGCCTCTGAGAGCCAGGCTCCTGGTGGTGGGGAGCATATGGTGAGCACTCAGGTGCCAACGCAGTGCCTTTGGAGTCAGTGGCCCTAGAGGACATGCCAGAGACAAGACAGGATAGGAACCGGCATCCTGCCCCTCCCCCAGCAGGCAGTGGTGGGGCAGAACCACAGCAGGAATCTGGGACACAGTGTCTTGCATGTTCCCAAGGCCGGGCTGTGACGCAGAGCATGGCCTTGGGAGTGGGAGCTGTCGGGGGAGGTCAGGGCTGCCCACCTGCAGGCTCTGGCCTCCCAACCCAGCTGCGCTGCCCAAGGTCCTGACTGTGTGTGTGGGGAGCCGAGGACGGAGGACACGTCCACAGGTTCACATGAATGTAGGGCACCGACAGGATGGAGATCAAGGGGCCAGTGCCAGGACCACCCCCATTTGGGGAGCCTCACTCTCAGAACATGGCCAGGCTGGGGGGCAGAGGGAATGGACCTGTGGAAGGCTCCCAGGGCTAGTCTTCAAGTGTTGGAGTCATCCAGCAGGGCCTATCTAGCTGAGGCCGTGACCCCATGCTCTCCCTCCATCTCCTTCTTTCTACCTGACCCAGCTTTCTTCCTCTGTCAAGGGAGGATGCTAATAGCAGGGGTCTGCTCACCTCTCCCAGGACTCCTGAGCTGGAGAACAGTGGAGTCCTAGAAAGGATGAACCCCTGAATGAGAAGAAGGGTGATCAGATTCAGCCCCAGGGGTAGGCCCAGGGCCTGCAGCCACTTCCCTGTGGTGCCCTCCATGTACACACACACCCCAGTTACAGATGAGATCATATCAATCTGTCACGTGCTCTTTCATTTCACAATAGAATGTGGCCATCCCTCTGTGTTAGCACAATTAAATCTAGGTCATTCTTTGTAACTCTGCCCCGGGTCCAGAGACTCAGCACGCCCCTGGTATAAGACCACAAACTGCACTGCAATGAGCATCCGTGAAATGTGTGTGTGTGTTTCTCCAGGAGATAAACCTGGACGCCAAGAAACCCATTTGGATGCTACTGTAATTGTCCAGAGCAGACATGATAAGAGTTTGAACTAGGCTGAAGAAAAAGGAGACAAATTTCCTTTGTCAAAATATCATGGGCTTTTCTCTCCAGCCAGCCTGCTGGGCCCCTTAACCCCTCATCAGTCATGGGCTGCCATAAATTGAAGATCCTGAGCACAGCAGAAGAGGAGAAGGAGTCTAGGGGGCAGCAAGGAGGAAGAGGAAGGAGTCTGACCTGATGACCAAAGCAGCCAGTAGAACATAAATGGGTTGGGATGAGAACAGCATCTTCCAAATTATACCTGCCTGGGCAGGGGCCCTGAGTGTGTGTGTGGTCTCTGGACTGAGTCTCAGTTAACAGTGCAGTCCAAAGACACCAGATGGGCAGATCTAGAGGAGCCAAGACCTGAAGCTCAACTAGGGTAGATGCTGGGAGATGGACCTGGCACAGGCACCAATTACGAGGAGTCCAGCCAGAAGGCTAGACAGTGACAGATGACAAGTGGTATCTGATGAGGCCCTGTTGTCTGGGGACCTCTCCTTTAGAAGCAGAGGCCTACCATGCAACAGGTGGCAGGCAGTGGCAGGGGAGCCAGGCCACATTCGCAGTCAGTATGGGTCAGGATGGGATCTGGGGACAGAGCTCTACTTCCTGGAGGCATGAGCCCCCTCCCCCATGCATGAGGCCTCCCACAGCTTCAAGAAGCCCAAGGCCACCAGGACTTTACTTCCCTGTTTCCACAGTCTCCCACGTCCCAGCTCCTGCCACCTCTTCGTCTACCCAAATCTTTCTGGATTCATGTTTGGGATTCCCTTTTCTATTGTGCTATTTAGATTTAAGAAACTCCCTTCATGAAATTTTTATAATTTCTGATTATAAAACAAATGCATATATATATATATATATATATAGCTAGTTAATTTTCCTATGTATACAAACATGTGTATGAGCAGACATGAATTTTTTTCCCAAATGAGTATTGCACAGTCTGTTTTTGCAACTTGCTTTTATCACTTCTCATCATATTGTGAAGTATCCACGTATGAGGGCATCATGGCAGGACTGATGCTTATAACACAAGCTGATGGCCCAGACCTGGATTTCAGATCCTGGCTCTGCCACTCATTCGTCCTACAACTAAACAAGTTATTGGCTTCTCTGGGTCTTGGTCTCCTCATCAATAAGTGGGGATGACTGTAGTACCTGTCCTCATAGGCTTGTCGTGCGGACTGAAGGAGGGCACATGAAACACTTAGAAGCAGCACTGGAACATAGTAAATGCTCAGTGAGCCTCAGATGCTACATAATTGTTACTCCTAACATGGAGTCTGAGTGCAGCTTCCAGCCCCCACCTTGCAACCCACATCATATAGCTGGATCCCAACCTCCACCCTGAGTCCTTACCTGGGTCTCCTGGGCCCACTATGGGTCCTTTACTGATGCCTGGGCTGCGGGGAGGAGGGAGCTGATGCGAGCTCCCAAATTGCATTCAGGGGGATGTCTGAGAGGTTCTTCCCTAGGCTTTCAGTGATGTAGGGGAAAAGGAACCTGAAGAAGAGAATGGAAAGGGGAGAAGCCAAAGAGCCTTAGACTTGGGACACCTGGCCAGGATCCTTTCAAGTCTCTGTTGCCCACAGGCTTTCTCCCCTGGCATCTGGGCCCTGGGTCCCCCTCAGCTGGTATCATAGTACACGCTGTGGTCCATGGGAGGGAAGATTAGTGCAGCTGCCCTGTCATGGCTGGGTGGGGTGTGAGAACCCAGTCCATCACAACCACCCTCCAGAGACTCACTAAGACTCAGGGGCATAGTGTGGGCTCAGGCTGCTTGTTGGCCTTGGGGGTGAACCCTCCAGCTTCCAAGTGTGGGTGAAGATGTGGGATAGGGGCTCCTATGGGACAGAGGTCTCAGCTCTGGGCTCTGGGCTCCACAGGAGTTGAACAACTACCGGCGGGCCATGAAGAAGATGGCAGAGGATATCCTGTCACTGCAGAAACATGCCAGCATGCTGGAGGGGGAGAACCGCATGCTGAGGAGCCAACTGACCGAGCTGGAGGCAGAAGAGGAGGAGGGCACAGCCCAGGAGGCCCAGAGTCTGGGTGAGACCAATGAGGGCATCCAGCCACCTGCCTGGGCCTGGGCTCTGGATTGTGTGGTGGTGGTGGGGAGCTTTTCCCAGATGTGTTTACATCTGGACTCAGGCCCTCTCGGGGATGGGAGGCGGAGAATGCAGTTCTAGGAGAGCCCCCTGCCTTCTCCCCACTGATTGGCAATTTGAGCCATCTCCCCAACCTCCATCCCCTCCAACAGTGTCCATGAAGCAGAAACTGCTGCTGAGCGAGATGGACATGAAGAAACTGAGGGACAAGGTGCAGCATCTGCAGAACGAGCTGATTCGAGTGAGCCGGGACTGGGGCGGGCAAAAGGAGCGAGTGTGGGCGGTGCTGGGAGAAGTTCGTAGGGAGAGGGAAGGGTGCCCAGCCAAGTGGAGGACTCAGCAGAGGGGCCTGGGTGGACCTCAAGGGCCAAGCAGGACTCCTAGGCACCCATTCGTCCCCGCTCCCTTGCAGAAGAATGATCGAGAGAAGGAGCTGCTCCTTCTGTACCAGGCTCAACAGCCACAGGCCGCGCTGCTCAAACGGTACCAGGATAAGCTGCAGAAGATGAAGGCACTGGAGGACACTGTACGGCACCAGGAGAAGGCAGGTGCCAGAGGGGCCACCCCCAGAGGCCCACCACTGACAGCAGGGTATGGCGCCCCCCGGCCAGCCCAGTCTCTGCCCTGCCCTCCAGGTGATCGAGAAGATGGAGCGGGTGCTGGAGGACAGGCTGCGGGAGAGGATGGAGCCCCCGCCTCCCAACAGGCTGCAAGGCAAGCCCAACATGGGTGCATCTGCTCCCCGAAGTGAGTGAGTCTGTGCCCCAGCTCTGCTCTCCCTGGGAGGCCCTGCCTTCCCAGAGCCACCTAGCTTCGGGAGAATCTGCCAAGGGGGCTCACTGCAGGTCAGAGAGACCCAGGATTGTGCTGCTCCCTGCATGTTCCTTCAGGCACGGAGACTCCCAGAGGTGTCCCCTGGGCTCTCCTTCCCTGGCAGCCCTTCGAGGCCCAGTTGGGACACAGTGTGTGAGCCAGGCTTGAAGGAGGTGCCCTGCACACTAGAGCAAGCAGAGAGGCGCTTCCCCAGGCAGCAGTTCCTGCCTTCTAACTCCAGGATACTTTGAATTATTTGCCCATCTCCTCATACCTTCAAAACTTCTGCCTCTGCAAATGAACAGACGTACTTTGATTAAATCAATGACTTTTTTTTTCCCCCCCGCATTGATGTTAACCAAAGCCACTGATAAGCTATGATAAGCAGGAAAGAACCAGGTGCCACCTTATCAGGCCAACCCAATGCAAGGGATTTCTGGAAACCCACCTGAGCATCCTCGCCATGGTCCCCTGTGTGGCCAGCCCTGTGCTCAGTCTTCAGGGAAGGGGTGTGGAGGGTCCTAAAGGTCTTTATTGATAGAAATCTGAGCCAGCGTTTTAGGAACACGGGTCATCCAGGAGTCTGGGTGAGAGACCAAAAAGGCAACCTAGAAGGGAAAAGCCTAGAAGGACAGCCTGAGGAGTGTGGACCTGATCCCACTGGCAGTAGGGAGCCACTGAAGGCTTGGAAACAGAGGAGGGGCAGAGGGGAGCAAAATGCTGGGCAAATCAGGGCAGGGCCATAGAGGCAGGAAAGCCCGTCTCACCGACATCTGTGGCCTTGTCTGCAGCCCTACCTACGCTCTCAGCCTCTGGCCTTCCCCTGGGTTCTACAGGAGAGAACCTGCCAGGCGACCTTTACTCCGTGCTGCTGGCAGAAAACTCAAGGCTACGGGCAGAGCTGGATAAGAACCGCCACCAGTCAGCCCCCATCATTCTGCAGCAGCAGTCCCTACCGGTAAGAGCCGCTGGTGCAGGCTTGGCCTGGGCTGCCTGTGCCGGTCACTGGGTGCCCAACAATTACCCACAGCACAATCTAAGTTGAAGATCTAGCCTGGGAGCTCAGCATCGCAGGGTCTCCAATCTGGCTGGAGTCTCCTGGAATCTGAGCACTCAGGCCTTGCTTTTTTTCCCCTGTGGGAACGTGTGTACCTGAGAGTGTCACCTTTACCCTCATCTAGCATCCTAGGAGAAAGCAAGCCCCTAACTGACCCTTGATGCCTAAACCCTGACCCTTTTTGTCATTGGACTGGCCTCAACCTGGACCCCACACAGGTCTCTCAGAACTCCCTTCTGAGGCATTTCCTGGGGTTGGTGCAACTTTGGAGAGCCCTTTTCCCCCATCCCAGGTGGACCCCGGGGAGTTGGGAGCAGGAGGAGACTTGGCAGAGAGGCTGCAAGAGACAGATGGCCCAGGCCACTCCAAGTGCACAGACACCCTTCCCACACAGGTGGGTGTCCCAGAGCCCAGAAATGCCCAGCCCCCCACCCACTGCTGAGGCAGCTACAGTGCCCCCCGCTTTACACAGACCCAAAGACAAAACATTTGGAATTAGGGAAGAGTGGGCAGGGCAGGGGCACAGCACAGTTTTCTCTGCATCGCAGATTCACGGGAGGTGAGTTCTGTCTGGAAACACACCTGATGCATGACATCCAGGTAAAGTGTGAGGGCCGGGCATCCTTGCTACACAGAGACTTCCAGCTCAAGGTTCCTTTCTGTGCACTAGAGGGAGCTCCGGATGCATTTTACATTTTGAAAATAAGCTATGTTAAAAACTTCATGCACCCAAAATCTGTGCAGGGAAACAGCTGTGGCAAAAGCACATTCTGAACTTCAGAAAGAGCCTGGGTCTGAGTCTCTGCACCGGAGATCTGGTCTCCCCCTCAACACCTTATGGTTTCCTGAACTCACACGTCCAGCAGCCCCCAGCTAGGGCTATTCGTGAATTCTGCTTTGCCCACAGGATATCCTCAGCAGTTCCTCAGACAAGTTTAATCTCCTGGCCAAACTGGAACGAGCTCAAAACCGGATCCTGTCCCTGGAGAGCCAGGTGGGTGAGGTACAGGGGTGGATCAGGCTGGGCCAGGCTCACTATACAGTTGTGACAAAGGCCAATGCTCAGTGTGTGATCAGAGTCAAGGCTCAGTCTGAGTAGGATCAGGACTCAGTGTGTGAACAGAGTGAAGCTTCAGTGTCTGAGTAGGATCAGGGGTCAGTGTGTGAGCAGGGTCAGGCTCAGTCTATGACCAAAGTCAGTGTGAACTCAAGATAAGGGCTCAATACATTGTTGGAATGCAGAGAAGACTCCTTTGTGTTTTAGACTGTCTTATTATTTGGCCTCTCACCCTCACCCCTGTTACCCCAGAGGTCTCTTGGGAAGGTGTCAGGCCCACATTGTCCATAGCTTTGCATTCTGCCCAGAGTGCGGGCTCAACCCCTGGTTGTCCCAGCTCTCAGGGATGCGGCTTGCTGCCCACTGGGCCTCCAATTGTCCTTCTCTTTGTCTACAGTTAGAGGACTCAGCTCGACGCTGGGCACGCGAGAAGCAGGACTTGGCCATACGGCTGCAGGAGCAAGAAAATGGCTTCAGACACCCCTCAAACTCCATCATCACAGAACAGCCAGTGAGTGACCCCTCCAGATAAGCTCCTGGGGGTTCAGGTCATGGAGCAGGAAGCCATCCCAAGTTACCGAGCCCTGAGAAAAACCACTGGCGGGCCTCCTCCTGGGCCAACAGCCAGAAGTCCTAGGAACAAATTCCTCCTCTGTTACCATCTAACAGCCTTTCCTGGTCTTAGTCTTCCTGCCCGGCTAAGGAACAGGAACACTCTGACAAGACTACCCCTTCTCCTATGGGAGAGGGGTAATGAGGAGGTGACTGTATAGGGTGTGCTGACCCTGACTGTACTTTAGGAACTGACTTTGCTCAGGACAAAGTAGCGTGTGCCACCACCTGGCTCCACAGTGCCTCAGACTGTCCTGGAAGCATGCCCTTTCTAGGCAGCTGCAATGTGCAGACAGGCTCCCAAGAACAAACAGGCCTGCTCACCACTTCCCCCCAAGCTCAGTCCTGGGACCACCTAGCCCCTAGGGTTGCTCTTCTCCTGCTCCTGAGCCAGCAGCACTTTGCTAATGGCCACAGGCTCAGCAGCTCCTGGGAGAGGCTAAGAAGGCTGAGGGAACCAACAGGGGACAGAGGGCTACCTTTGCAAACTCATCGGAGCCCTGGGGATGGTTAGAGAAATTAATTGTGGTCTGCTGTGATAAAATGTGTTTAGAAACCTTTGAGAAGTCATGGCCCACTGGGTTCTGAATCCTCTGAGGCATGGCTTGCCAGGCAAGGCGCCCTTGAAGAGGTCACCCACCGAGAATGGGAGTCATACTCACGCACTTTGCTTTGCATACCACAGAATGCCCCCACCCACGCCAAGGACCTCAAGCGGCCCTCGAAGCTGGAGCCCTTGCTGTCCAGCTCAGACACTAAGCTCAACGAGCCCGTGAGCACCCAGGTGACTTCTAAGTCTCAACAAGCCTGAGTGCTGGGACAGGCCTCCTTCTCCGTGTGCTGGACAGTCTCATCCTCACCCACTAAAAATGAGTTTATTAAATGCTGTAGCTCCATGAGTATGCGCCTCTTTTCTGGGCCAGCTTCCTCCTCCCAGACCCCACACTTGATGTGCACAGCCACACAGCCCCCTGCCTGTCCCAGGAGCTAGCATCTTTGGAGAGCCAGAGGCCACAGTAGACTCAGGAGAGTGAAGAGAAGACTGCTTCCCAAGCAGAGGCCAGGGAAACAAGCAGCTTCTAGACCTCCAGAAAAAAAGAGGCCACCACCAGAGGCCAGTTCTGTTGAGAGATAAGAGGGAGGCTAGGACTTTCCATTTGCCCCCAAACATCTATTATGTCTGAAGTCCCTCTTTTATTAAAGATAGGGTCTCACTCTATTGCCCAGGCTGGAGTGCAGTGGCATGATCATACTCACTGCAGCCTCAAACTCCTGGGCTCAACCAATCCTCCCGCCTCAACCTCTCAAAGTGCTGGGATTACAGACAGGAGCCACCACCACACCTAGCTTGAAGTCCCTTCTTTCCAATGTGGTTTATCTGTCTCTTGAGAAGAAAAAGACTTGGCGCCTTCTTGTGGCAATCAATTACAAATCAGTGTGAGATGTCCTGTTAACCATGATGGGCTGAGTTGGCAATGTTACATCCAAATGTTATCAAGGGACAGGAAAGCAGCTGGGGCCAGGGAAAGGAGATTCCCACTGAGAGTGAGGAGGCCTGGATTCTAGCTACAAGTGTGCTTGTATGACCTTAAGTGGCCCCAGCAACCTCTCTGGACTTCACTTTCCCTATCTGTCCCATGCAAAATTTGACCTCTTTTATAGTAAGGATCTAATATTTGTGAATTAAAGGTGACTCAAACCCAGAGGAGACAAAGGAAACAGGTTACATGGTGGGGGGAAGAAGTCTCCTTAAGTGGAGTCAGAACCTGTGGACCTGTAGGAGATGCCAAGCCCACCAGCCCACTGTCCAAGCTGGGCTAGCTCCCCTGTCTGCCTGCAGAACTTAGTCTTAGCTAGCCAAGGGTCAGGAAGAGTCAGGAAATGTGGAACTCAGAAGGAGTTAAGGGAGCTGAAATTGAGACCAGTGTCCCACGGTCTAAATAATGCTGTCCCTGCCTACTTCCCAGGACCTGGACAAGGGGCACGTTCCCCTGGAGCAAGAAGATGAGGCCTAGGGCAAGCCCAGAGGAAAGTCAGGGGAGTAGAGGAAGCATGCTGGCCTCTGATCCCCAGGGTCAGTTACTTCCCACCAGCACCTAGGTGACATGGTGTCACCTCTCCCATAGTCCTCAGCCCTAGACATCCCCAAAACTCTGTCTGGACCTTGGCAGGAAGTCCTCATGACTCCACAGGTGACTCCCACCCAGAGTTCAGCCAAACAGAGTCCTCAGTGAGCCTCATCCCTTTCCAGGTGGGCCCACCTAGGAAGGCAGGACTGGCCCACACCTCTCAGGCCACCCAGTCCTCTCTGCAGAACCCACAGAGTTCCTTCATCCCTTTGACGGATGCTTCGGTAACTCCCAGCACCATGGCAGTAATTCCCCCCACCTCACTCCTGCCCCAAGGCTGATCCTGCTGGCTCCTGAACTGCTGTGGGTAGTTGGGTCATAGCAGAGATGCCCTCAAGTATGGCTGTCTTGAATCCCCCAAGCATGCCCCGATCCCATTGTTGACCCAGGATCAGGGAGAATCCCCATGGGACTGATGAACTCCTTAGGAGTCTGATGGAAGTGAAAACATTACATTGCTCAGTCATTTATTGCCTTCATGGGTGGGTGAAGAGAAGCGGGTCAACTGGGCTGGGGCAGATGACCACTGAGAACTCAATGCACCTGTCAGTGGCTGGGAAGATGGTGCAGGGCTGGGGACAGAGGACTGAAGATGTCCCCCGGCCTTCCCCCCACATGACTCTGGCCATCCTCTGATCACGCCTGGCTTGGGTCCTGGATGAAGGGCCGGAAGGTGAAGATGATGGGCTTGTCAGGCATCAGGATGAGGTTGAATGTGGTGCCCACATCACTGAGATTTTGGACTTCAATTCTAAAGTTCTCCAGCATCTGAGAAAGAAAGACAGTGGCCTTGGGGCAAGCCAGGGCAGAGGAGAATCTGTCTTCCTGGGCCAGGTTCCTTTACCTGTAGGCTGCGTCCACTGGGCGTGATTTGACGAGCTCCCAGGGGCTTAACACCAGCTCCTCATTAACCCTGCTCAGTGCCTAAAAATGCACCCTTAGTGCTTTGTTCCCTTGACTTAGACCGTAACCTTAACTAGTCTACAAACCCCCTAGCCTGACCCATCACCACAGTGAGGAATGGATGGCCAGGGAACATCAGTGGGTATAAGTGGTTGAGCACCACAGGAGGCAACAAGGAGTTGTGGGAAAGAACCAGGGCAAGTCATCAGAGGCAGATGTGCCCCAGTCCTGCACTCCCTGGACTCTGGACAGAGATGAGAAGAGGAGGGCTGGTGCCTTCCTTAGGGCCAAGGCCAGCCCAGGGTGCCCAGATGCCCCTGAGTTTGACTCACGTGGATAAGGAAGGTGGTCATTTCAACCTCGGCGATCCGCCTGCCCAGACACTGCCGTACACCCCACCCAAAGCCCAGGTTCCGGAAGTGGGTGATGTTCTTATCTTTGCTCAGCCAACGGGTCGGGTCAAAGTTCTCCGGGTTGTGGAAGAATTTGGGTTCTCGGCCCAGTGCGTAGTTAGACACCTGCACCAATGTCTGGGGCAAGGTAATCAGAGGTCTGAGTAGGCCCACCAGCACAGCCCTGAGCACAACACCCAGATTCCCCAGGCCCCTGCCCCACTCCCCAGTGTGGCCACACCGTTATCCAGGACAGGACATTTTGCCCTCCCTGAGCCTCGCCCACTGAATGGGGATGGATGGCTGCAGACACAGGCCGGAATGACCCAAAGGACTATTCTGCCCTTCCCTCAGCCCTAGAGGCCCCCTGAGACTCAGGCAGACCTACCTGCTAACCCTGGGCTCCAGCACCATTCCAAAGGTCACCCACAGTGCCCACCCTCTCTGCCCTTCATTCAAACTTGGACTACTGCTGATGTGGGCCCTACCAGGACCCCTGCACCACTTTCAATCTGTAACTGCAGGCTGCCCCCAGCTTTCTCTGTCTGACTGGCACCTCCTGCAGCCCCCTCGCTGCACCTACCTTGGCAGGAATCATATAATCTCGAAGAACCAAGTCGTTTGCAATGTACCTCTGCAGGGTCACTGAGATGGGGTGGAGTCTGTGGGAGAAGGGCACTTGGAAGCTGATGGCCCTGAAGTCTGGACACAGCACCTTCACCCCCAATTCCCACACACTAGCGCGGCATGTCAGCCCCAGATGCAGCAGCCCAGGGGACTCTATTCCTCCTCTGTATTCCCAGTTGTCTCCTCCAGGCTTCTCACTTCCTGCTTCCCATCTCCTCCATCAGCTCACCCTTACACCAATCCTTTCCCCATGCACCAGCCTGGCCCTGCCCAGTGGTTGGAGTTGGGCGGGACAGGGATGGCTGTGGGCTTGCCTCAGCGTCTCTTTTATGCTGGCTTTGAGGAGCGGGACCAGCTGCAGCATCTGGACCAGGTCTCCCTGTGCCTGGCGCCGGGCAGCCAGGACCTCTGCCCGCAGCATATTCTGTACCTTGAGGTTTCGTCCCATCTCGTACAAGTGCCACTGCAGGGTTATGGATGTCTGGTAGGGAATATGAGGGTGCAGAAGACCAGAAGGGGCTGTTACTCTGGGGCACCTTGAGGTCCATGATACACACTAAATTTTCGTTTCCAAGAACCTCCCCCCAACCTTCATCCCAACCTCCAAGACCACCATGCAAAAGTGAGGCACAATCCAAAAGGCAAGTGTTCAAGCTTTTCTTGACACCCAGGCAGGAATGTCTGGAGAAGCAATTATCCCTGCCTCCATCTCTCACATTGTCAAAACTTGCCCAAGTTTTGAAGCCAATGCCTTCTTCAAAGAATTCAAAAGGCCTTTAGAGGCCAAATCCTCTCCTTCTGTACTGATTGTACTTTGGAATGACTGTCATTCCTTTTGACATACTTTTCAAACAATAGACTTTCCCCAAACTTTAGCATTTGTTTAGCAATATAGCTTGAAGATTCAGAGACAAGAAAGCCAGACCAGCCAGATCTGTTTTTTATCAGTGTTTCAATCAGCACGAGGTCTATGCTGAGATTAACCAGCTAATCTCCACATAAACCAGAGGTTGTGACCATTAGCCCTTTTCTAGAGGTCCCAGATTCTTCAGTGATGACAAACTAAGCCCGTGTGAGGCCCCAGCCTGGAGCAGCCCTCCTTTGGCTAGGATATGAGTTGTTGGCACTATGTCTCACCAAGGGCCACATATTTGTCCAAGAGGCTTTGACACACTCCTCCCTCCTCCCGGCAGGAACAGAGTGAAAAAAACATCATCCAGGCCCTTCCCAGCTTAAAATCTTCCTGGTTTCCAGAGCCTCCAGATGAAGAGAGGAGGCTCAGGCCTATCCCACCGGGCCCCTTGACACCCACCTGTTGTTCATATACCCCTCCCATCCCACCTCTCCCCAAGTGCCCTCTGCCCTCACTGTATGGAGCCACAAACAGCTCTGGAACCCAAAGTCTGCCCCAGAAGATCCTCTTTTGGGAATGCCCTTTGCCACCCAGGAAGCAAATGTGTGCTCCTTCTCCAAGACTCCAACCAAACGTGTATGTTTGTCTTGGTACCTCTAGGCCTGCCACAGACGAGGCACTTGGAAGGTACTTGTTTAATAAGGTAGTTAACTAAGTTACTAGCTGTGTGACCTCGACCAAGTTACATAACCTCTCTGTGCCCTCGTTCCCCCATTTTAAGAGGGGGATAATAGCAACATATTCCATGGTGTTGTTTGTGAATATTAAATGAGATCATAAATGTAAAAAGCTTAGGACCCTGCCTGCCAAAGTCTGTGCATAATAAATGTGACTGCATGATAATAGCTTCTTTGGTGAGGGACTTTTGGCTCTCTCTTCTACGTATCTGACAATGAACTATGTATAAAATATGTTCAAAAGTCCACATGCAGCCTCCCGCAGCAATGGAAACTTCTCCATCAGAGTATAATGTAGGGATAATAGCTGGGAAAGGAAGGTGTTAAACCAGGGGCCTTGACATGTGCTCCTTCTCATCCTGAAATGCTACTCCTTCTTGCCTCCTGGCAACTAACTTCAAGACACGAGTTGAAGTTTAACCCTCCGCAGGGCTTCCTCTCTGACTTGGCTGGTGTATATCCATCACGGCAGCTTCACAACGGCATGGTGGTCATCCGTTCACATCGCTGCCTCCCCGTTACTAAATCGTGTCCCCCCCCCCAACATTCACAGCCCTAACACCTAGTACCTCTGAGAGATTCTAGGAGATAGAACATTTAAAGACATAATTAAGGTAAAATAAGGCATCCAGGTAGGGAAGGGGCATATGGACACAGGAGGGCACAAGATGTGGCCACCTCACCGTGTCCACACCTCCTGCCAGCATCTCAGTAATGTTGGCCTTGATGTCCTCAAAGGGCAGCGTGTTGTTTCCCAGGAGTCGGTAGAGGATGCCGGGGTAATTGTTGCTGAGGTCTCTTCTCTTTTTCATGTCCCAGTAGAAGTTCTGGGTGTACTTGTCAGCTGTGGTACAGGAGAAAAGAAAAAGAGAGTGAAGTCCCCTATAGATGGGCAGGAAGGAGCGTGCTCTCTGCTGAGACGGTGCAGAGGGCTTGGGGATGGGACGGCTGCCGTTTCCCTGGCACTGGCTCTGTACTAAGCCTTTCCTATCTGGGTTTTCAATGAATTCTTGAGATATGTGACAGTATCTCCATTTTACAGATAAGGAAACAGGGGCACAGGGAGGCAGCCTCTTACCCAAGATCACATGGGCATAAGGGGCCTCCCCCATACCCCACCCAGCCTTCTCCAACCCATCTTCCAATCCTCCCACCCAAGTCCTAGCCCCCAGCTCACCCCATCGCCATCACCCAGCACAGCCCTGGCTCAGACCTCCACCCTCTAGGCATCATGAGCTCCCTTAAAGCTCTGGTCCCCAATCCCTGGGCTGTGGACCGGTCCCAGTCCATGGCCTGTTAAGAACTGGGCCACACAGTAGGACGTGAGTGGCAGATGAGCAAGAAGCTTCCTCGGTATTTACAGTGGCTCCCCATCACCTGCCTTCACCACCTCCTGTCAGATAAGTTTAGATTCACGTAAGAGTGAGACCCTGCTGTAAACTGTGCACGGGAGGGATGCACGCTCCTATGAAGATCTAATGCCCCCCACCCCCAGTCCATGCAAAAATTGTCTTCCATGAGACCTGTCCTTGGTGCCAAAAATGTTGGGGACTGCTGCTTTAAAGAATTATCATGGACATCTCAGCTCTCTTCTTCAAAAACTTCTAACCATCCCCAGTAGTCAGCCTTCAGCCCACCACTGCCAGGAGTTCCAAGGCCCGCCTGATACCCATCCCTGACCACCAGAGGGTGGCTTTCCTGTTCAGCAAGTCAGTGCCCATTGCTATAGCTTGGGGCAAAGAGGCCAGCTAAGGCCTGGGGCTTCCTGCCAACGGGCCCTCACCCAGCCTGAGCAGACAGGCCTCTCCCAGCCCTCATGCTTGACTGCCCAGGGCACAGCCAGGGGATCCCTCACCTTTACTGAAAATCACATCCCATGCATCCGTGTGATCCCTCCAGGTCTTGGTCCTAAACAGTCGGAATAGTTCTGGGGGGATGTTGAGCATGGGGACGCTGGTGTGGAACATCTTGTACACAGCATCAATGAACCGCTGGGCCTCGGGGTCCACGATCTCCTCCAGCATCCCCAGGCGCTCCCCAAACATGACATTGGTGATGTCTGCAGGGGGAAGCAGAGGCTGAGCAGCCCCTTCTGACCGGCTGTCCGAGAGTCTCAGCTCCCAGAGACTCCTTGCCCTCCCACCTGACCCCACACCACACAGGACCCCCATCCCCCACCCTCATCCTCCTTCAGGAAAGAAACAGGCCTGAGTCCCAGGGGCTGAGAAGGCAGGTCTGAGGAAAGCTGACTTTTGGCAACCTTTTCGGTACTTCAGAGGGGCGTGTGGCAGACCCTAGGAAGGGGTCCCTAGATGGGAAGCAGGGTCTCCAGCAAAGCCAGGAGAGTCCCAGGTTGGGATGAAACTGCTCCGCCCACCCTTCCACTGAGAGCGATTTCTCACCTATAATGACTAAATTGGCTAAATACTTCCTGAAAACAGGTCAGGTGGGAGATTAAAGGACATAAGTCCCTGGATAATTGGCCATCCAAGACCCAGTTTGCCTGGACCTAAGAAGTCACACAAGTGTTTCTCACCTACCAGGTAAGGAATTTGAGTGCTGGTTTCATGTCAAGCTCTAGCCACCCCACATCTCCTGCAGCGACCACAGGCTTCAGGGTCTTTGCAAATGTTATTCCCTCTGTCTGTACCGCCTGCCTTTCTTCTCTCACCTAGAAAACGCCTACCTATTGTTTAAGGTCTAACTCCGATTAACCACCTAGCTGTCCTCTCCCCTACCAGACTTTGAAGGTCTACGTCCCCAGGGAAGAAATCTTGCAGAATGAAGACCTCTGGGTTTTGGAGGAGAGTGGCAATAGGGACTTACACTTTGAGGACCCTCACCCCCACTGCAGGAGATGAGAAGAATGTGCAGCTCCCTCTAGGCAGCTGACGGTGGAGGGTGCGATCAACCACTCATCCCAGAAGCCCATCTCAATGCTTCTACAGGGACTGTGCTCGGTCTCAAGGTAAGAGAGTGAACACTGGGTTCTCCCACCCCTAGACCCACTGCCAGACAGATGCAAGCCCCTTACTCTCGAAGGCAAAGCGGAACAGGTCATCACTGATGTCCCCTGAGAACTTCTCAAAGCCCTGCTGCTTGATGCGCCTATTCAGGACACCGACAAAGTCCTGAGACACTGCATCCATCAGAGGCACAAAGTTCTTGATGGTCTCTGGAGCCATCACCTCCTGGTTCAGGGCCACCCGGTCTCTCTTCCAGGCTTCTGACTTCCTGAGAAAACATGGGCCCTCAGGCCCTCATGGTCACAGACCCCAGGCCTGGGGGCTGACTTGGCTCTCCCAGGGGTTGAGCCACAGCTCAGAGCACCCAGCGCTCCTGTCAGGGCCCCTGTCTTCACCTCCTCCCTGCTCTGCCTGGCCTGGGAGAGGAGAAAGGAAGAAAGAGGGTGTAGGAGGGGAAAACCCCAACCCCCTTCCGCTGCCCCTGCTGCAAAACAGAAACTCCCGTTCTTGTACCCTGTGAGTAACTTTCGAGATCTCCATTCTTTACCTTGGCTGAAAGCACACCTTCCACGCCACTTCCCCTTCCTCCCGGCCAAAGCTTAATTTTGCCACTGAAGGGCTCATCTGGATCACCTTTTCTGACTCTTGCAGAGACAGAATTGACTGAGCTCTCCTCCCCTGCACTCCCAATGAGTCCAATTATTCAATCAGTGGGAAACTTCAGGTACCCAGAACTGGGTTAATCATAAATTTCCATTCACAGCACACTTGAAAATTGATCCATGTGAAGCTCTGTTTGTAATTTGGGGAGTGTTCTTTTGCTGTTTATAATAATGTTATTATAAACTTTTCACCTTCCATGAAAACTAAGGACTTACATTTGCCTACTTAGTCCTGCCATACCCTTTGTCCCCCTCTAAGGGGACCGCCAACCTGAATCCTTTGCTCTCTTTTGTGTATAATGTGGGGAAGAAATCCTTAGAACTCTGACAAATGTACAGCTATTTGGGAGACAGGTAGCAAAAGAAAGCAGACCAGAAACCAAATTTTATGATTATGGCAACCCCCTTCCCACACTCCTGTAAATCCTCATGACCCTGACAAGGGTATAGCCATCCTGGGAGGATAGCTAGTGACAAACCAAATAGCATGGGCACAGCAATCCCCTCCCCACCCTCCTGAAATGCTTCAAGGCCAGTGTTCCTGGGAAACATCAGAATCTCCTACCCTCGTCCTGGCTGGCACTAGAGATATTGCCCTGGTGTAAGAGTAACACCTTTTGCAGAAGGCAGTAATTCTAAAGTCAGTCTCAGACATAGCCCCGTTCACTCTGCAAGAAAGATGACTTCCCTCACCTCTCATGACCCCCTCCCACATTCCAACTACACTAATAAAAATCCCTTGAAACTGTGTTAGAGGGGCTGACTTCTGGTCAGACTCCCTTCTGCTCCTTGAATTATTTAAAGCCTATCCTTCATCCCTGGGCTGGCCTCCTCTCCTTGTGGATCCTGGCCCAGATTTTATCCCTAAAACCTCTCATGTAGCTTTGTATGAACTACATTTATTTCTAAGAGATATTTTCTTAAAAGGTGTACTTGTTTTTAACTTCTTTTAAAAAGGCTATCACATTGCTTCTTGGCCTTTTGGCTAAGATCAAGTTTTAAAAGACTGTTATGCTTTGGGGAACAGTGCTGCCTTAACCATGGAGCCAGAAAGG
This sequence comes from Perodicticus potto, assembly GCA_963574655.1. NCBI lineage: Eukaryota > Metazoa > Chordata > Mammalia > Primates > Lorisidae > Perodicticus > Perodicticus potto. Next base: position 34,162 of record CAUYRH010081824.1, read on the forward strand.
CTAGCTACCTTCCCAAGTCTCCAGCCTTCACTTGTTTTGTGGCCTTTATTCAGTCAACTTTGTCTAAGAATCATCTGTATTGTAGTTGGCGTGGACCACTATTCATTCATTCGCATTCTTGTTGAGCACTTAGTGGTCTCCTGATTTTTGCTTTTATGAACAAACTACCAAGAACATTCTAGTGCATTTCCCTCAAGGGGAACAGTCTTTGAAATATGTCCTAGAAATCAAACTCGCTGTGTCACAGGTGCGCGAATATTCAATTTCAGGAGATAACATCCAACCATTTCCAAAGTAGTGGCAGTTTACACTCCCACCGGCAATGGGTCCCGCAGTTGCTCCGTAGCCTCAATACCACTTGGCATGATCACATTTCAAATTTTTGAAACTAGAATCCACTACACTTAAATACACTGATTTGTCCCTGTTTCCCACTGCCCTCTTCAGCTGTGTGGGACTCCCGGGGAGGGTCACTGTGTCTCCAGCACCTGTGCGAAGACTAGCCACAGTGGGTCCCCAGTAAGGTGGGGCTCAATCGTGAACCAGTAAACAAGAACTCTGAAAGGTTTTCAATTATTCATTAAGCTCTTGAGTCTGATCATTTCCCCAGAGGTGGCAGGGTAGTTCACCATCACCATCATTTTAAGGAGGCAAGAGGATAGCAGGGATTCGCCTAGAGGACAAGCCTGGCCCCAGCCCTCCCCTCTCCACGGATCCCCGTCACCTCCGCCCAGTCCCTGGTAGATGGCCCAAGACTCACTTAAGCAGGACTCCCACAGGTCTCTGGTAATACTCATGATAGGCGACCCACGGGGGGATGAGATACCGCTCCGGTCTGGGACCCTCAGACTTAAACAGAAGAGCCACATCTTCCGGGTCAATGATAAAAACTGACTCAATGGGGCCGAGCTTCTCCCTGGAGTGATGAAGGAGAGAGGCTGATAGAAGGATCCGAGATGGGCCATGGTCACAGTCTCAGAACAACTGCCTCAAGGTTCCATGATTCACTGACAGTGTGATGTGAGGCAAGGCCCTTAATCACTCCAAGTCTCTACTTCCTCTTCTATAAAATGGAGACAAATACAGTAGAACCTCTGTAACTTGACCACCTAAGGGATTGTAACAAATAGGTCAACACACGGAGGTGGTCAACTTAAGGACCTAGGCCTACGGTACCGATATGATATATACATGTGGTGCATGATCGGTCTGTGAAAATTAGGTCAACTTTAGGAGGTGGCCAGTGTAGGGAGATGGTCAGCTACGGAGGCTCTGCTGTATAGTGCCTGTCTCACAAGGTTGCTCAAGGACAGATGATATGAATAAATGAGTGTGACCTTTATTAAGAATTTCATAAGTGATGGCTTTATGATCATCACTTCCTGTGTCTACTCTTGCAGCAGCCCCAGCTTTTCACTCCCCCACAGAGCTCAGAACCAAGGCACATATCCACTGGAGTGACTCACTGGGGCAGGCTAGGGACGCCACATCTGAAGCCAAAGCCCATGCGGGCTCTAGGAATGAAATCTGGGGAGTGGCCACCCTTCTCCCAGGAGTCAGATGGTGCCAACAAAGCACACTTTCCCTCTGTTAAAATAAAACTGTGACAAAACATCAGGCCCTGAGCACACATACAGGCAGGGCGGGGGTGGGGGGGATGGGGCACACAAAGCTCTCTGAAGACCATCTCTATTAAAATGTATGAAGAGGTGGGGGGTGCCTGTGGCTCAGTGAGTAGGGCATCAGCCACTTATACGGAGGGTGGCGGGTTCAAATCCAGCCCCAGCCAAACTGCAACAACAACAAAAAATATATAGCTGGGCCTTATGGCGGGCGCCTGTAGTCCCAGCTACTACACTCGGGAGGCTGAGGCAAGAGAATCGCCTAAGCCCAGGAGTTGGAGGTTGCTGTGAGCTGTGACGCCACGGCACTGACAACGTGAGACTCTGTCTCTAAAAAAGAAAGAAAAAGAAAATTGTATAAAGAGGCAATTAGGAAACAGCCGCTCACAGAGGAAAGGCCATGTGATGCCACGGGAAGAAGACGGCTGTCTACACACCAGGGAGAGAGGCCTCAGGAGAAACCAACCCTGCCAACACCTTGAGCTCTAACTTCTAGTTTCCAAAACTGTAAAATAGTAGTTTCTATTGTCTAAGCAAAAAATATATATATATATATATATTTACTACAAAACAACAGATGATTCTGCTTCTTGCTTGCTTCTGCCTTTTGCCTAAGAAAGTTAATCCAAGATGTATTTTAAGGGAAAATATCATTAAGACATACAGATATACGCCAAGTACACTCCAAGTTCTCTCTCTGACAGGGTTGCCTTTCTTGTTTTTTGTTGTTGTTTTTTTGCAGTTTTTTTTTTTGTTTGTTTTGTTTTGTTTTTGGCCAGGGCTGGGTTTGAACCTGCCACCTCTGGCATATGGGGCCGGCGCCCTACTCACTGAGCCACGGGTGCCGCCCCTGTTGTTTTCTTTTTGAGACAGAGTTTTAGTATGTCGCCCTCGGTAGAGTGCTGTGCCATCACAGCTCACAGCAACCTCAAACTCTTGGGCTTAAGTGATTCTCTTGCCTCAGCCTCCCAAGTAGCTGGGGCTGTAGGCACCCACCACGATGCCCAGCTGTTTTTTGTTTGTTTTTGGTTTTGTTTTGTAGTTGTCACTGTTGTTTAGCAAGCCTGGGCTGGGTTCAAACCCACCAGCCCTGGTGTATGTGGCCGGTGCCTTAAACACTGAGTTATGGGCGCCAAGCCTGACAGTGCTGCCTTAACCACAGAGCCAGAAAGCCTAGCTACCTGCCCAAGTCTCAGGCCTTCACGTGTTCTGTGGCCTCCCAGAAAATCCCCTGTGTTTTTCCAGCCACCGTATGTCCTTACACTAGCCCCAGACCTCCACCCCAGCTCAGCAAGTCCTTGAACTGCTATTATTATCCATTCCACTTCTGGGACTCCAGCCAAGGCAATGATCTGACACGGCAATACTGCCTGATGGATGGGGATATTTATCCCAAAAGACTGGCTAAAATTATCCAAACTATGGACTATTAAGCTGCCTTTTAAATTATATTAGAGAAGAAAGGAAAGAAGTTCCTGATACACTGTCCTGGAACGCCATGGAGCATATAGAATGTATTCATAATGGTGCTTAAATATTATCAAAGTTGAGATTGTAACCAACTTCAATTTCTCATTTATGCTTCTCTGGATTTTCTAAATAGCTTTTTTAAACAGCAGAAACAAGCCTTTGTATTAGAGGAAAGCCACACAAAATTGTCTTTTAAATTCATCACATCTATTAAGAAATGTATCATTTCTAGGCTAGAAGTCACAGCACAGCAACACTCAAAACTAGACCACTTCAGCTCCGGCCCTGACTGTTCCCTCATGAGCTGTGTGACATTGATAAGACTCTCTTCTGCTTGCTAGGCCTCAGTTTTCCCACCTGTAAAATGAGGATAACACTAACTTCAAGGGCATGTTGCAAGATTCAGGTAAAAGTGACTCTGAAACAAACAGAAAGGAACTTTAAAACAAGAAGTTCCGGGGCGGTGCCTATGGCTCAAAAGAGAAGGGCGCCAGCCCCATATGCTGGAGGTGGCAGGTTCAAACCCAGCCCCGACCAAAAACTGCCAAAAAGGAAAAACAAGGAGTTCCTAGTGAGGGCTAGGAAGTGGTGAGGGAGAGAAGAGGAAGCAGAGATAAAGGGGGCAGCAGCTTAGATCCCAACACAAACAAGCTGGCCTTTCCATCCTAAACCAACAGGACCCTTGTGTACCCCCTTCACGACCAGCCCATTAGAATTCTTTGAGTTGTAAAGACCCTTTCACTTAAAGTAAAATCTATTGTCCCTCCTGTGTCCCCCAAGAGCCCCAAACCACCATGTACACGATCTCCAATCCCTCTGTACTGGGCTCCAAGTAAAGGACCCAGGTATGGCTTGAAGGTTGCTCGAAAACTGCTAACACTATGGACCCAGCCAACCCATACTAATTTAAACCTATCCTTGAATTCCCTAGGAATTTTCATATTACTTCACTTCCTCATTGTTATTTACCCTTAATCTAAGACTATCTCTTTTCAACAACACTCAGTGTCAGTAACTAATAAGTAAGTGAACTGGTTTACTGGTTTATAGGCCCTTGGAGTTAAGCCCCTGGTAATGAATCAGGAAATATAGTAATATAGGAAAAGGTGGTCAAATTGATTTTTTCCAGGTCCTGGGGACTAGATACAGAAAAAGATAGTCAAACCGGTCTTCCAGGCAGAACAGGATTCTAGTTGGGTAACTTCTCTGAGCCTCAGTCTCCTCTTCTGACTGTGGAGCTAACAAATTTACAAGGCGCCCTGAGGATGATGGATGCAGGGAGGCCTTAGCAGGGCTTGTTCTCCTGCCACCCCCTCCCACCATAAAGTTACAAGGGGAATGGGACCTGGGGAAGGTTGAAGCCTCAGGTCTGGGAACTGGGAAGAATTTCCCTTCTCCCACCACCATTACTAGGCCTGGAAGAAATAAAATCAGAAGGTGGAAAGGAGCCTAGAACCAGAAAACAGACCATCTGCAGACAGGGAAGCATGGCAGGGCTGCCTGGGCCCCTCCATATCCCTATCCCATCAGCCCTCTCCCTTGGCCAGGTTTACCTGAAAATGGGACCATACTTCTGGAAATTCCGGAGGTGGTGATAGTGGAGTGTGTGCATGCCCTTGTCCCTCCAGAAACGGTACAGGTTTATCCAGCCATTGTCTCCAGGAGAAGGGATCTCACTGAAGGGGCGAGGACTTCGGGTAGAGATGCTAGCTCCCTTGCCAGTGGGCACGCTGGGATTCCCGGGGCCCTGACAGGGGGCACTCAGGAAGGGCTGGCAGCCTTTAACAAGGACAGAGCGTAGGGGAAGCCCCTTGGCCAGCATGCTGTGCTCACGCCTGGCGCGTACCTGCTCCTCAGCAGCAGGGCTTCACACTGGCCCTTAGCCCCAGGAGCAAGCTTATAAGTGCCAGCTCAAGGCTAAGCCAGAAGCTGGACAAAGTTCAGCCTCCTTTTTGCTCCTGAGGGCTTCCCTCCTCCTCTTCCGGGCTCCAGCCCACACACAGCCCCTCCCAGACTCAGGGTGTGAAGTCTTAAGTCTGGAATTTCTGCAGCCACAGAGGATCCCAAAGCACAGGGAGACCCCTCTGTCTCTGTCCTCAGCACCTGCCTTAGCAGACCCCTGAAACACTTCTCTGTGCCTTTGTGTGGAGGCCTCCAGCTGACTCCCACAGTGGGGTCTGGGTGCTGGCCGACGGTAGTCAAAAAGTGCAGACAGCCTACCATTGCGGGTAGAAGGAACCGAAGAGGAGGTCAGAGCCACCTTGCCATCCTGTGGACCCATTATTAGTGGACCCATAATTTATAAGCAGCTGCTGAACGACAGGGATATGTTCTGAGAAATTTATTGTTAGGTGATTTTATCATCCTGTTACCGGCCAAAGAGGGTTTGGCCGCCTGTCACTGTCAATCTGCAGAGATCTGGACAACAGCGAGAATAACCTCTCCAAGACTGTTCTGTTCTTCCGTTTCCAAAATCACAGTTTTATATATAAAAGTTCAAAGTGAAGATCACATTAACCCTCATTTTAAATAATAATCAACATGTGACTTGTTACAGCATTATAATTCAAAACTTAATTTCCTAAATCAATCCATGTAAACTACTCAAGATAGATATCTTTAGGGTGAGAGCAAATTTACAAAACAGTAGGAAGAGGAGACAGGAGGTAAAGGTCGCTTAGGACCTAAACTGACCATGTTGGCCTTAGCCTGACTGACTCCATCTTATTCTCACCACGTGTGCTTTCATTCCCCATTCCTATTAATATGTTTTTTCTATGAAATAGAGTTTAAATGGAAATAATTACTACAATTTATTGCATTTGTCCAGGGATAGGTTTCAAGTTCCACTGGGAACAACATGCAGCAGAGTTAACAACAGACAACGAGGGGCACACTGAGCACAGCAACAAACACAGGTGTCTGAGAACAACCAACTTCCCATCCCGACGATGAAGCCCTTAACCCTCCTCTCTTCCAGATGCGCAGTCCACTGGTCAGGCTCGAGTGTGTCGGTTTTCTCGGGAGGATAAGGCTTGATGCAGGAGTGATGTAATCCAGACAACTTGACCACCGTGAGGGTCGCAGGCTGGACGTCCTGGGGCCAGTCCACTTTTCTCTGAGTTGTTCATCAGGTCTTTCCCTCCAAGTCCTGAGGATAACCTGGTCACCGACTGGAATGTATGCAGGTTTCACCAAGCAGGGCAAGGGGCCTCTTAAGTAATTCAGAGTGTAGCATAAAGTAGCTCAGGAGAGGGGCGGGCATGCCATGACAGAGATTGAAGGTCATCTGCTGGAGGCCTTGAAAAGTCAGAAAGGCCATCTTGGTGGAAGGTCTAAAGCCTGTTGAGTAAGTCCCTTGGTCTGGGTAGGTCCATTACTGGAATGCAGAACCCGAAAAATATTTGAATAACTACTCCAGGGTAAAGAAGTAAACAGAGGCCCAATCTGGCGTCTTCAAGCCAGCACAGGTGAATTTGGGTTGTGAAACCATTTAGAAGTCACCTGG
>CAUYRH010081825.1:0-28316 GCA_963574655.1 Perodicticus potto
GGGATCCTGGCTCAGCAACCGTGGCTCAATCGGCTAAGGTGCCAGCCACACACACCCAAGCTGGCGGGTTTGAATCCAGCCTGGGCCCGCCAAACAACAATGTCGGCTGCAACCAAAAAATGGCCGGGCGTTGTGGCGGGCGCCTGTGGTCCCAGCAAAGGAGGCAAAGGCAGGAGACTCGCTTGAGTCCAGGAATTGGAGGTTGCTGTGAGCTGTGATGTCACAGCACTCTATCCAGGGTGACAGCTTGAGGCTCTGTCTCAAAAAAATAAAAAATAAAAAATAAATAAATAAAAAATAGAGACGGGATCCTGCTTTTGCTCAGGCTGGTCTCAAACTCCTGAGCTCACACAATCCACCCGCCTCAGCCTCCCAGAGTGCTGGGATCACAGGCATGAGCCACCATACCCGGCCTTAAATTTCTTGTTAAACTTGGCAAAAGTGGAAGTGAAATCAGGCACGTGTTAGTCCAAGTCCATGGGGGTAATGCCAGTGTACAAATGGACTAAACATTTTTCTGGGGGTATCGAGTCACTGATGAAGAAAGGTCAGAATGGCTAGTAATAAGCAGAACTGATGAAAACATTGCAAAAATTTATCAAATTGCCCATTAAATCATTGGCTGACTGTGAGAAGCACAGCAGAGCAAGTAAACATTAATAGAGAGACACTTAGGAAAATCTGGACTATAAACCTTGGCTAATAACTCATGGCCGTTGCATTTCCCCCTAATGTCCTTTACTGTCCCAGCATCCCATCCAGGAGGGGACAGTCTGATGTCTCCTTGCCTTCTTTGCTGTATGGCAGCTTCTTATGCTTACCTTGTTTTAGGGTCTTGGATGGTAGGTCTAGGTGGACGGAAACACTTGTGTCACCTTTCTGGTGTCCGGCCTGAGGATCAGAGCGTCACATCCTCCACTCCTCTGAGGATCAGCAGCCCCTTGAGGGCAGGAGCACTGACCATCTATCTCCGCCTGGCGCACACGGCTATTGTCCATGCATGTGTGCTGAAATATCCCCTCAGTCATGGCTGACCCTTTCGTATTATTTATTGGGCCCGGAGCTAAATTAGAGACATCCAAGTTGAGCTCTGGACAGAGCCCAGTGGCAGATGAAGTGGGGTGGGAATGTGCTCAATGGCTAACCTGTAGCCCCCAACCCACCCCCACACAACTGTTTGGACAGCAGTGGGTTTAGTCAGTGCCCTTTAAATAGCATGAAAGGGCCTCACACTGGCCTGTTTTGTTTAAGGAGATTACATCGGTGCTATGCACTGCGCCACAGGGTGTGTGGGGCCAGCACACTGAGAACAGAGTGAGCAGCATGTCCCCCACAAAGCAGATGTTTGTAGGAAAAATAGATGTAATCAAAACCATGGAGGATAAAGTTACTGAGACCCCTGCGCCCCACACTCCACATGCACGGTTTGTGCACAGCTCCACACAGACGCACACAGCTGGAGCATCCTCAGGGTAGCACACACACGCCACACGACTGCGGGCGTGCCCTCGGGCACACGTGTCCCCCACTTTATGAGGCAAATGTGTGCAGTCCTCAAACCTATCCACGAGCAGTGACACGCCCTCCCCACGCCCACTGGCCACTGCAGACTGTGCCGCGCGCCCTTAGCGCACAGATACTCCCGGCACCCTCTCCCTAAATGGTTTTGGAAGTTCATTCTCTTCAAATCAGTCACCTTGGAAATCTCTCAAGGCTTTCGTGTTTTAAAAAGGTGAAACTAGGTAAGGGCGATGTATCCCCACTATGGCATCAGGGTGGGCATGGAGCCGGGTCCCGGCAGACCCTGAACTGGCTTTCCTGGACATCGGTTTTGATTCTAGAGCCTCCCCCATGGATCCTGTCCCTTTGCTTCTCTTTCTGTCTCCCTGTCCCTCCTTGCTCCCATCCTGCTCCCTGCATGGAGACGTCCCTCCAAGTCTGTCTTGGTCTTTCTTCTCCCCTCCTTCAGTGATCTCCGCCCGTTGCGTTCAACGGGAGCACTGGTTTTCACATGCTCGTTTCAGATAAATCCCATCCAACTTTGCCTTGCCCTGTCGTAGGACAAGTGGATCAAGCATTTGCTCAACAGACATGTGCTCTGCGGGCCCCTGGCACACAGTAGAGGCAGGCAGATAGTTGGTTGGGGTGAGAGCTCGGTAATGTTTGTTTATTCAAAGTTGTTCACTTGTTCTTCAACAACCTCTTACTACATTTCTGCCGCTTGCCACGTCCTTGCTAAGTCCCGGGCTAAGAAGGGCATGAGGTTCCAATCCCTGGGGAGCTGACATTCTGGAAGAGTAGGTGACCATGTAGAGCTTGATTAGATGTCAGGCAGCATGCAGGCAATAAGTGGGGGTTGGGGGGAGTGAGCAGAAGATAGGGGAAGCAGAAGACTGTTGCAGTCTGGGAGGGCTTCCTGGAGGAACTGGTACTTTACTGGAACTTGAAGATCAGCTGGAAAGCAGGGATATTCCAGGAAGGTGGCAGGTGGGGGCGGAAGGGGACCAAGAAGGTCAGCGGTTTCCTTTGGTCAGGAATGACCCAGACCGAGTTGTAGGACTTCTGTTGTTAGCAGCTGTCCCGCTAAGGAGGACGCTGCAGTGTGAGCTAGATTCTGACCAGCACCCAGGCCTCAGGCCACCTTGTTGAAGAGGACTGTGCTATCCTTGACTGGACCTGACCCCACCAAAGGAATAGCAGTGTGGGCGCAGCTCTTGAATCAGTCTTCCATCGAAGACTCAGAGGGGGAGGCAGCAGCCTCCCACGTCCACAGGGTCATCTTGGGGAAGGGGGGATGAATGAGCCAGATCCACATGGGTTGGATCTAGGAACAAATGGTCCAGCTGTCCTGGGAGCGGTGAGCTCCCTATCCCCCACGATTGATGGTAGAATCTTACAGTTGGAGATGCTGTAGGGTGGAGGGAAATAAGAATACCTGATCTGAGACTGGGGTCTTAGAACTGAGGATTCTGGCCAGTTGAGTGGGGCCACAGAACTTTGGGAAATTTTCCCTTGCTGTCTGAATTAGGGACCCAGCCTCAGAATTCAAAGCAAGATGACTGCCCATCAGGATTGAGGTTGGAAGGCTTTCTTACTTCCTCCTTGAAGACAGAAGCCTCCTTCCCAAGATTGTTCTCTCCTCCCCACCCCAAAATGCTACTGAGAGGCCCTGCAGGTGAATGACAGCCACCCCTGCCGGCTCTCCCCAGAGGCGAATGGTTTGTTGGAAATCACCGGAGCAGGGGCTTTGCAGAGACTGAGAGTAGGGCCCAGCTCTTGGGCTAGTGGCCTTTGTACCCTGTGCTATCTCAGTTTCTTCCCCCTCACTTGGTCTCAGTGGGTGACTGGAGGTGGACGAAACTGGATTCTCACTTGTCACCATAGAAGAGGCATTCTGGGGCCTCCCCCAAGTTGACAGCCAGCTGAGTGCTGATGGGCTCCTCCCAGGGTTGTCCTCGCCCTGCAGCCTCAGGGCGGGCCCTTCTCTCCACAGGATGCACAGAGCAGGACTCCTTGGTCGTGTGAGGCCCCTGGACTCCTTCTGTCCCTGGTAATAGGCCCCAAGGCTACAGAGGACAGGGAGCAGAAGACTTGCCAGAAGCAAGAGGCTGTTCTCTATCCATAATGAGAGCAGGTCCCCTTCTCTCTCTGGCCTCAGTTTCTCCCTAGTTAAAACTAGGAGTTGGGGCTGGTCCTCACAAACTCCTGGCTTCTAGAGCACAGAGGCCCCTTGCCCAGTCCCCAGCTGGAGGCGAGAGGATGCTGTAAGGGTCCTGGGGCTGTGAGATGGGGCCTGGGGAGTTGCGCTGTGGTAGCGGACTGGAGGGGGTGGGGAGCAGGATCTGCCTCCCCCTGGCCTGGCCTCCAGGAAATTGCATAATAGGGATGTTTATTTTTGGTGAGGCTGGATGGGATTTCTTTCCTCAACAAAACAAAACAAACAAAAACAAAACACAAAAACACAAAACATAAAATTTGTCTGCCAGGAAGATATATCTTTGCTGAAAGCTCTTGGCCCGGCTGCCAGCTGCAGTTTGCACAGTACTGTCACTGAAGCTCTGGCTGTCTGCATGTGCCCAGGCTCACATGGTATCATGTGTGATGTCCACAGTATCTGCACTGTCAATAGCCCTCAGGACCAGCTGCCTGAAGCTGCTTCCCTCTGGGCACTCACCTCTGTTTCCTTTCCTCAGTCCCTTGGGGAGGAAGGTCAGAATGACAGAGGCAAAATGTCCCTCTCAGCTTTCCCAGCCCACATAGAAAGCCAGGGATGAGCACAGATCTGAAACTTCAGCCCTCAGGATCTGGATGGAATCAGAAGGCCTGGGCTAGAAGCATCATCCTGATCCTTATTGCCCTTTTTTGGATCCATGTCCAGAAGAAGAAACTGAGGGTCATAGTGGTTGATGCGCACGCGCGCGCGTGCACAAACACACACACAAAAACACACACACACACAGTCTTATTAATCATATATGTTCTTCCTCTCAACAAGGTTCCTGTTCTCCAAGTCACAGACAAAAGAATGTGCCTAAAGAGGGCTCACACCCACATCTCCAGACACCCCATTGGGGGTCCTTCCCGTGGTGTCTGCATATGCTCCTGCACAAGCTGGTGTGCTGAAGGGCCTTCATGCTTAGAGGACATTTCCAGAGTCAGAGTCCTCTAATGTCAACAGGACCAGTGGGCTTGCAAGTCCAGACCAGAAATATGAATAACAATAATGTTAAAACAGCCAGCACCGTGCAGAGTGCTTTATACACTTGCTTCTTTCTCATAGCTACACCACGAGGAAGACTCTACAAGTTATTTTATGGACTGGGAGCTGAGGTACAAAGAGGTTAAGTCAACTATCCAAAGCACAGAATTGGAGAGTCACAGATGTGGGCACTCAGAGAGCTTAGGGCTTGGCCATGCTCTAGCGTCCACTCTCTAACCCTCTATCAGGAGGCCGGTGCGTCTGCCTAGGATACTAACCAGGCTCTCTGGACATGGACAAGCGAATTCCCACCCTGCTGTCCCACCCTGGCCTCCCCCTCCTCTTCCTCGGCCTGTGTGGAAGGACTAGCCCCTGCCAGCTCTGAGCTCCTTGGAGTTGGCCAGTGAGCCCCGTCCCATCAGAGGCAGAGGCTGTGGGCCTGAGCTGTGGCCCAGAGATCACCACACTGACAGGGACAGCTTCAGTAGGCAGTGGGCAGGACACTGTGTGTAAAAGGAAATGTGACCTATGCCTCAGTCGTGCCCATCCCTGAGGAAGAAAGACCTCTGTGTTGGATAGTAGGTGAGACTGCTGTGGAGGGTGGGGTGGCAGGCAAGGGGACGTTACCCTCCACATTGAGTCTTCGTGGCTTCTGCCGAAAGCAGGGGCATTCCTATCTGCCTCGGTGCCGGCCCTCCACCCCACCCCTACGCCCACTGGGCCAGGGAATCCACCCAGGGTCAGCATTCCTGATGCCCTAATGTCTTGACAAATGGAGTCTCTCTAGAGCAGTGATTTTTCCACCGGTGTGCTGTGGCACACTGGTGTGCCATGAGAGGATTTTAGAGAAGAATTTTAGAGATCATTAATTAAATTATTTTCAAAAGAAGTTCAAAGCACTGTAAGTATATTCTTCTTTTTACTCTTTTTCTTTGATCAACATAATTTAACTGTACCACAGAAGTTTAACTATAGATTCAAATGTGCCATGAGATAAAAAAGTTTAAAAAACACTGCTCTAGAAAGAGGTGCTCAGGTCAATAGGTAAAGGGCTAATGGTCATGGAGATCAGATTGGTTGACCAGGGCACATAACACTGGAACATATTCTGAGATGAAAAGGCTCAGAGAGGGGAAGGGACTTGCCCAAGGTCACACAGCATGCTAGTGGCAAGCCAGGATTAGATCCTGAATCACCTGACCTCACATCCAATGAGCCTCTGAGTGGGGAAGGGCAGGGAGCGGCTCCCGACAGTCCTCCTCCTCTCTTGCTTGGTTCAGCCATGGGTTTCTGACTTTGTTTCCTCCTCCCTCAGCCAAAGAGAGCTCCCTGGGTGAGCCAGAGTTACCACCCGACTCTGACACCGTGGGGATGGACAGCAGCTACCTCAGTGTCAAAGAGGCTGGGGTGAAGGGGCCCCAGGACCGGGCCAGCTCCGACCTCCCCAGCCCACTGGAGAAGGCCGACTCGGAGAGCAACAAGGGCAAGAAGCGGCGGAACCGGACCACCTTCACCAGCTACCAGCTGGAGGAGCTGGAGAAGGTCTTCCAGAAGACCCACTACCCGGACGTGTATGCGCGGGAGCAGCTGGCCATGAGGACAGACCTCACGGAGGCCCGTGTGCAGGTCAGTGAGGGCTGCCTGGGTGTAGGTGTGGTAGAGTGTGGGCTCTCGGCTGCAGCTGGGGTCTCCCGACCACCCATCAACCATACCAGGGCTTTCCTCACCTCAGTCCACTGAGAGCCTGAGAGGCTGAGACAGTGGGGGCTCCCAACCTGCTCCTCACACCCTGCCCTGACCAGAGCAACTCTGCTTTTGTCCACATTAATATCAGGCTTCTCTGTCATGGGTGCGCAGAGCAGGAAGGAGGTCCCCAGCAAGAAGGCTGCTCTGAGCGTTTCTGGCCTTTACATGGTATGAGAGGCAAGACCCTTTCACAAAGGGGAAGGACAACTGGTCCCTGCTCTGGAAGGCCCATCTCTTAGACTGGAAATAGGACAAACACAAATATGACCAAAGTCATCCAATGAACCAAAACAGAGAGTAATCCAGCTCTTCTTTCTGCCTGGGATGGCTGCCTCTCCTCTGTCTTTCAGGCCTCATCTCACCATGCCTGCTCTAGACTTCTTAGAGCATCATGGTTAAATCAGTAGCCTCCTCCCACCACCCAACCACCAAAACACCCAACAAAACACAACATAATGGAACCAAGCACACTCAACCCAACTCAACCCAACCCACCCAGCCCAGCACAACACAACAGAACACAACTCAGTAAATTCATCTCAGCCCAACCCATTATAATGGGACCCAACACATTCAACCCAACTCAACCCAACCCGATACAACACAACAGAATTCAGCTCAACCCAGCCCAACCCAACATAATTCAAACCGGTATAGCACAGCACAACCAAACGAGGTCACCTTCTACCATGTTGTCCTATTTTATCTTCTTTATAGAACTTATGACCGTCTTAAATTATTTCATTTTTCTTCTCCCGCTGGAATGTGAGCTTCCTGAGGTCAGATTCTGTCTGATTGCTCATTACTGTATTCCCACCAAGTAGAGAAGGCCAAACTCAGAGCAGCAAGGGCCAAAAATAAAGATCTGTGCACAAAACAACCTCCTATGTCCAGAGACATGTGATCCCCATCATGCCCCACATGAAATCATAACAAAGAAAGAATCAGAAAGAAAGCAAAGACTTCTGAGTAGCCAAAACACATGCACTAAAGTTCAAACTTCAGTTTAACATGCCCAGTCTGCTTTTCCAACTGAATTGTGTTAGAAATAGCAAATACAGGCTTGGGGCCTGTAGCCCAGTGGCTAGGGTGCCAGTCACTTACACCTGAGCTGGCGGGTTCAAATCCAGCCTGGGCCCGCCAAACAACAATGAGGGCTGCAACCAAAAAATAGCCAGGCATTGTGGCAGGTGCACATAGTCCCAGCTACTTGGGAAGCTGAGGCAAGAGAATTGCTTAAGCCGGAGAGTTTGAGGTTGCTGTGAGCTATGACGCCACAGCACTCTACTGAGGGAGACATAGTAAGACTCTCGCTCAAAAAAAGAAAAAGAAAAAGAAATAGTAAATACAGTGTTGTTGTGTGTTGTGTGTAGCAGTTTTCCCTCCTCCAGTGGGCCAGGGCAGTGAATGGATGGAGAGCAGAGGAATCATTTCAAGCACCAGCAGAGCACAGTGCCACTGGCGGTCTAGACCGTGAAGGGCCAGCACAGAAGCACCCCTGCCTTCCTCAGCAGGCCTCACGGGTGCAGCTGAATTAGTTCACAAAAGACTCTTAAGCAGCGTGGTTCTAAGACATTGAGAAAAGCTTCACCAATTTTCCATGTTCTGTTTCCTAAAGCAGAGGCATTTGTTATATAGCCCAGAAACACGTGCATCTGAAATGGCTAATGTGACAAAGGCCCGGGGGTTATCTGTAAATAAGTAGCTGTCTGGGGCAGCACCTGTGGTGCAGTGGGTAGAGCGCCGGCCCCATATACCGAAGGTGGCGGGTTCAAACCCAGCCCCCACCAAACTGTAACAAAAAATAGCCAGGCGTTGAGCCGGGTGCCTGTAGTTCTAGCTACTCGGGAGGCTGAGGCAAGAGAATCGCCTAAGCCCAGGGGTTGGAGGTTGCTGTGAGCTGTGACCCCACGGCACTCCACTGAGGGCGATAAAGTGAGACTCTGTCTTTAAAAAAAAAAAAAAAAGTAGCTGTCTGGAAACTGTGGCTATAGAAGTGAGGCTAAGGAGTGCCTGGGGAGTGGCTGCGGAAGGCAGGCAGGGCAGCCGGGGCGCTCCAGTGAGTCCAGAGCCCTGCACGTGAGCCTGGGTAACCAGCTACTCATGTCATAGACCTCACATGCCAGGATCCAGACAACCCCGGAGCCAGCCTCAGCTCCACAGCTGGTCAGGGGACATTCTGCAGGTGCTGTGTGGGTATGGGGTAAATGGCTTCATCTTCTGGTTAGTATGTCTGCACATGTATGTGTGCACATGTGTGCTCAACACAGGCTTCCCAACAAAGGTATGGGAGAGCTCAGGAGGGGAATCCCTTGAGTTTTGAAAGAAAGGTGGCCCTTTCCGTACAAAACATGGACATGACACTGAGGCATATAAGCATTTTTCAGTCACCATGCAGCTAAAATGAAGTCCCACACACACAAACACACACATGCACACATGAGTGCCTACTGCCAAAATGGAGTTGAGGCTGCTTACAATTAAAGATGTATTATTTCAATCTAAGGACAAGAACAATGGCCTGAAGTTTGGTAAAAAATCTAGGCTAAGGATTATAGTTGCCATTGAGCACAAACTTTAACCTTGAGCTTCCTGGTTGCCAAGGCAGAAAGGGAAATTCTGATGTGTTACATATGTCTTACCATTGATTGGGAGGATCATAGAATTAGAGGATGGTAGTGCTCCAGGGTGGGCCCAGGAGCGGGGCCCTGGAAAAAGAGGCCCAGGGATGGGAGGTGACCACCTGAGGTTCACAGCACGACTCAGCAGCAGTGCTGAGACTGGAATCTAGGAGCGCTTCTTTGACTCTAGTTTGTGGTATCCGGACACAAGCCAGATTGTTCAGTGGCTTTTCTTTGTATAAAGACAGCAGGGTGGGTGGGATCTTCATGTGCGTCAGACCTCTGGGTTGAGCCCTGAGCCTGGCAGTGCCCTCGGGGACTCAGGGGGTCATAATGGAACCCCCTGCCTGCCTCTGCTGCACTAGTTCAGGGCCCATACTCAGCTGGTGTTGAGCCAATAGTGGCGGTGGGGACAGGGTGGGGGCAACGGGGGTCCCAAGATGGACTTTTCCTGGGAAGAAGCCTGGGGTCTGGCCCGGCTCCAGGGGCTGCAAGGGCCTCTCTCTACTGTCTGGGATTCCAATCTCCACAGCTGGTGTCTGAAGACAATAAGACAGAGGCCTCCCCGCCCAGGACCACCCCACCCTGGCCCCAGATGGGCTGCGGTTAGTGAGGCCTCCGCCAAGACAGTTGATTCCTTGCACAGCCAGGTCCTCAGGAGAGGCCTGTGCAGAGTGAGCCCAGGCCAGGGTGGGCCCAGGAGCGGGGTGGTCCTGGGGTGCGACATTCAGGATGGGAGAGCGGCTGGGACCTTGTGGTTGGCTGTCCTCCCTGGGGTTGGGCAGTGGAGACTAGCTGCCGCGGCAGCGCCTGAGGCACACAGGCCAGCTGTGGGGCTGGTGTGCCATCTGGAGGAGAGATCTCAGTGGGCTCCTGGGGTCAGAAATGGAAGGGGACCCCAAGTCTCAGGGCTCATGAGGATACTCCTACCACCTCCCAATTGGTGGAGGAGAATATTGAAAACCAGCCAGGCTAGCATAGCTTGATCTGGGCACAAAAGCCGGACCTGGAGCTATGGCCTTGTGTACAAAGGGACCCAGGGAGGGGGAGGAGGTTGCTCCGTTCCCACTGGCTGCTTGCCCACCACCCCCGTCTCCACCTTCAGCCCTCAGATAAACCCTTAGCCTAACCCTCTTCTACTTTCATTCCAAAGACAGGGCTATCTCTGCTCACCTCTCCCCCACCTGCCTGGTCATTATCTCCCCAGATAACCGAGTCTCCTCCTTCCTCATACCCAGCCCCAGCCTCAGCCCCACATTCCATCCCCCACACAGCGCCTCCCTCCACTCCAAACCCCTTTGCCAGACATGGGCCGCCGCCTTCTCCCCTTGGGATCCCTCCCAGCCTTCCCCTGCGTCCCCTGTTCCAGAGCCTGCAGGGACACCTTCTCCCCACACACACCATCCCACGATGAGGACTTGGAACCCACAGAAGCACAAGGGGACCCCCAGCAGTGGCAGCAACATGAAGAGAAAGATAAAGCCATGTATCTCCATGCTTCTAGTGGGCTTCTCCCCTCCCCCCGGCTTCCCCGTAGAAAACCCTGGGAGGCTGCGGAAGGAGCGGAAAGACGGAGCTAAGCCTGCAGGAAATTAAACATGAAATGAAAACAAGCTCCTCTGATTCATTCTCTCATCCTGGCCCCATCTCCCATCCCAGGCCACTGATAAAGGGGGATCCCGTTTCAGCAGTGCAGAGCGGAGACCCCATCTGCCCTCGGCTCCCAGTGGGCGGCCTGGACCCCAGGAACCCCTGGATGAGAAGGGACCCTGGGCACCCCCAAGCTCGGGAGAGAGCACAGGGAAGATACAGGAAACGTGCTTCTCTTACCCCAGGGCAAGGTGGGGCAGCGGAGGGCTCCGAGAGAAATGTCGGCAGGCACATTGTGTATTGTGGGGGGTGCACACATACATGTACGTGGGGACATGCGTGCACACACATGTCTACTTCGGGTCAGAAGGGGACAGAGAGTTGGAGCAGGAGAGGAGAAGCATGCCAGTGTGCAGCCGTACCCCTGCTCACCCCACCCTCTAGCTCTAAAGTGAGGTATGCCCCCCTCATCTACGTCGACGCCTTCCTCCTTGCAAAAGAAGTGAGGAATGTCAGGAGCTATAAATAAGCAAATGTGGATCACTCTAAAAACTGCCTGTTCTGCCTGCTGCTCCTATGAGGCACCATTGCTATGAAGATGTATGGACAGACACCAGCCCCATCTTACAGATGCAGAAACTGAGGCCCCCAGCGCACCTTGGGCCCTCCTGTTGGCCAGCTGCACCAAAGCCCAAACAGGCAGGGCAGCCTCTGTGGGGAGGCCAGTTCTTTCTCCCCTCCTCACTGTGCTGCAGAGGCAGCTCAGGTACTGTCAGGCAGAGGGATTTTGAAAGATGACTTTTCTTCTGATCTAGCTCTGCAGCCATGAGTGAGAGAAGCATTTCCACCCACAGAGCAAGGAGCATTCCTTGGGAAGGTCGGCTTTCTCAGTGTCTGGGCCTGGAAGAGCCTGGCGAGACCCATGCAGCTCTGTGTTCCTGTCTGCAGGGCTGCTGTCTGGGGCGTGCCCCTGACATCTGAGTCTGCAAAGGCAGCAGGCAGGTGCACATCAAACTGGCAGAAATCTCCCTGTGACAGGAGTGCTGAAGTCTGCCTCTGACTCAGCCTGAAGCCATTCCTGGCCTAGAAGCTGACCCCTCCTCACTCTCCCTGCCCTCACCCTTCCCCAGACTCTAAGTTAGGGGCCAAGGGTAGTGGGCCCTAAGGTGAGCTCTTGCCCATGTGCCTTGGGAGAATTTTCAATCTTCCAGAAATTCTTCTGCAAAGAAAGAGAACCCAACATTTCCCCCACCAAAGATCCTGGTGCACACGCTTGACTTAGAGACCTCCCCTCCCCAGTCAGGTCCCTCGTCAAGACAATGTCCCATCCACCATGTTCAGTGACAGGTGGGCCTCCACTCCTTTTCAGCATCAGCCCACACATCTGCATAGATTTTTGTAGGGGCCACCTTTATGGACAGATGCAAAGCAACACCCTTCACTCGGCATTCAAGGCCCTCCACAGTCTGACTCCAGCTCCCATGCTTCCCTCCATATCCCTCAAACTGGCCTCCTCAGGTTTCCTGAACATGCCTTGCTGTTTCTAAACTCAGGCCCGGGCTTTCCTCCTTCTAGTCAGCTCCGTAAGACTCAGTTCCAGTCCTCTCCTCCAGACGGCCTCCCCTGACGGCCTCTGTTTCTCAGCAGAGCGCTGTTGATTCCACAGGGTCTCACCCACTGTAACATGTGGGAGTTCTGAGTTGGGAGACTTTCTCTCCTACAAAAAGCTGAGAGGAAGAGGAGGCAGGGAGGTAGAAATTCTGAGCCATAAGACTTGGAAAACTGGCAAAACTGTAGGTAACTGTCTAGGACAGTGTTTTACAACCTTTGTTTATCTCATGGCACATTTTAACTTTGAGTTAAGTTTTTGTGGCACACTCAAATTATGTTGATCAAAAAAAAATCTTTCAAAAATAATTAACTAATGATCTTTAAAAATGTTTGCAGCACACCTAAGATCCTCCCACGGCACACCAGTGTGCTGCTCACAGGTTAAAAATCACTGGTCTAGGAGGACATGTTTCTGGAGGAGCATTCATACCTTCTACCAGAGTCTCCTTTGGAATTAGTGACCCACAGTGGGTTAGATGATTACTAAGACCACCTGTGACTTGTTTCATAGGTGGGTCACACTTATGTTCTCTAAATTTGAAGTTTAGAAAAATGAAGCTACTGGCTCAAGATCATATCCCTGGCTAGGTGGGGTGATTCTAGATGGTAAACTCTTGAGGACAAGGCCAAGGCTCACACCTACCGGCTTCTCTGTGACCTCATGGCTCCCACATGCCCCACAACTGGTGGGTCTTGAGGAAACAATTTGCACTGCCTGCAGGGGAGCCCTGCAGGTCAGCCTCTGACCCTTGTGGCAATGGCTATGTCTTGCAGGTCTGGTTCCAGAACAGGAGGGCTAAGTGGAGGAAGAGGGAGCGTTTTGGGCAGATGCAACAGGTGCGGACCCACTTCTCCACCGCCTATGAGCTGCCCCTCCTTGCCCGAGCTGAGAACTACGCCCAGGTACGTCCTATTCCAAGCTGCCCCCTGCAACCCCTAGCCCCTGGCACTCTGACAATGAGCCCCTGGAGGACAGCTTAGGTCCCCTGAGACAACATTCAGGGCTCCAGGCTGCCCATCAGCCCCACTCCAGGGATGTGTCTGTTTATGCTAGAATGTGGGAGGCCCAGGGCTATTTTGGGTCAAGTAATCATTGACCCAGGCTTGGCTAGACTTTCAGGAAGAGAAGGCTGGAGCAGTGAGAGCAGCTCTTTCCTCTGCTGCTTTGGCCACTTGTGCTGATCGGGATCGAGGCAGAAGCCAGGGGTCTTCACATCAGACATCACTATGAGTATCTCCTCTGAAAGGACATTCTGGGATCTGGGGGACTCATGGCCAGGTTGGAATGAACATGGGACTCTGAGTCCCAGGACCAAGTGTGTCTTCCCCACGTTAAGTGAATCTCAAGCTCTCTGAGCTGAAGTTTTACCTATAAATTAGAGCTGATGAACTTATCTGCTCAGTGCGTGCACGTGTATAAGGCTGTTGTGAGGCCCACATTAGATGGTGCGAAAGCACTTGGTGAATTGTATGGTTTTGAAAGGTGGTGCTCCTGCTCTTAGTGCTCCCAGGCTCCTGTCCCCTCTTCTCCTGCCTCCACCAGAGCACCTGACATCTGGCAGAATCCTCCATTCTAGTGTCACTTGAGTCCTCAGTGAGATGCCCAGGGACGGAAGGCATTGTGAGTAATGTCAGGCCCCTAGGACCTGTGGACAGGTGTGTTTTTAGCCATGTCTTCACCTGCTGCTCCTCCACTTGTCCCGCAGAAGTGTCAGCTCCCTCTCTGCTCACGCTAGCATGGCCTCTGCCTCCTCTCCAAGCCTGGCCTCACCCAACAGCCAGCCAGAGGCATGGGCATTCCCGAGTCTCCTTTACTCCTCCTAGTGCTGTGTTGGCAAGTGGTTTCGGGGTTCCTTGTGCAGATCCAGAAGATTCATGGAGTGGGGCAGGCCTGGAGGTGAGGCTGAGGAGTGTGGCTGTCACACACGTGCCATCTGCATCAGCTTCTGCTAAGTCCTTTCATTCTCTCTCCTTTCTTCAATTTATTGTTGGGGATTCATTGACAGGACACAGAAGCAGGTTACATTGATTGCTTTTGTTAGATAAGGACCCTCTTATATTTGTGTCCAGCCCCCAAAAGGTGAACCCTATCCCTTGACGCCCTATGTCCTCCCTCCTTCCCTTTCTCAGCTTTTATCCCTGTCTCCCTCCCCAAGCCCAAGCTCCCTCTGTCCCCCAGAATGGAACTCTAGTCCCCAGTGGAGGGAGGAAGCCACCCCCAGGGCCTGCTCGCCCCTCTACCGCAGCACCACCTTGTGTAGGCCCAGGCCTCTTCCAACCAGTTCCTCATCACCCAAGCCAGCAGGGAGAATGTGGCGTGGCCAGTCTACAAGCAGTTCTTGGTGCCGTTAGGAAGCCCATGGGGTTTGGGCCTGAGCTCCCTGTCCACTCTGCTTTTAGATGTCCCCACTAAGTGCCCTCCAAACACTCGAGGAGGGCAGGCCAGCAAAGCCGGCTTAAGGCTGCTGAGAATCCCGTGCACTAGCCAATGGAGCACAGGTCTCCTCTTTACAGTCGGTCCTCCACACCCCATTATTCTTGAGGGCAGGGGAAGATGGAACCCCGAGGTGGAAGCTGGGGAAAGAAAGGAAGTACAGTTGTACCAATGGACAATGACACATCCACTGTGCCTGGGCACCCTGTGCAGCCTGTGGCATATGGGTGTCCAGCCTTGACTCTGGCCATCTGCTCCTGAAGCAGCCCCTTCTGTCCTAAGTTAGTTCTGAAGCCTCAAGAGTTTGGTCCCTTGACCTTGGCTTCTGGGAGGATTTAGGCCTCTGCTTCCCATCCCCGCCCCCTCTACCCCTGCAACCTGACAGCCAAGAGCCTGTGTTCCCAACACCGAACTGAGGCCAGCTCACCCTGATCGGGGACCTGTGGACGTGCCCGGCCTGTGGAGGAGGCAAAGGCGAATAGGGCACAGTTGCTGCCCACAGTGGGAGAGACAAAGTCTACAACTGTGTCTAAAGTTAGGAAGCCAGCCTGGCTGAGGAGGGCTGCCCTTTCACGGAGTTAGTTGGAAGTCAGTCCTTACACCTGAATTTCCATCTGCTGTTAGCCTGGCCCTGGGACAGAGGCGCCAAAGCATAAACCAACTATCTGGACATCCATCAAGGTTAGGCACTCAGGAAGGGTTTCCTTATAATCAAGGTCTCTGGAGGGGCAGAGGTGGTCTGAGGTGGGAGGCCCCTCCCCTCCCAGACAGCCAGCCTGTGACACCCCTCCCTTCCCTCTCCCCAGATTCAGAACCCATCCTGGATCGGCAACAACGGGGCTGCCTCGCCAGTACCTGCCTGTGTGGTGCCCTGTGACCCAGTGCCTGCCTGCATGTCCCCTCACGCCCATCCCCCCGGCTCTGGGGCCAGCACCGACTTCCTGAGTGTCCCTGGGGCTGGCAGTCACGTGGGCCAGACACACATGGGCAGCCTGTTCGGAGCAGCCGGCCTTAGCCCAGGCCTCAACGGCTACGAGCTCAATGGCGAGCCAGACCGCAAGACCTCGAGCATCGCAGCCCTACGCATGAAGGCCAAGGAGCACAGTGCAGCCATCTCTTGGGCCACATGACAGGGCTCCTCCTGCCCCGTCCCTGTGCCCTCCCCACCTGGGGCCCTGGCCACGCCCATGCTCTCCAGGCCCTCAGCCCCACTCGACTTTCCTCTTGGGAACCTGGCCCGGGCTGGGGGCCTCAACCACAGCACTTTCAGCCGCCCCAAGTCTGAGGCCCCATGGACTGCAGGGAGGGAGGGCAGCAGGTCCTGAGGCCTGACCCCCTGCTCCTGGCCACAGGCTGTGGAGAAAGTCAGGTGCCCAAGCTTTGTGGCTTCGTGTCCATTATGGGCTGAAGGCCCATTCTTCCCTCTGCCTGCTCTTCCACCCTGCCTAGATTGACCTTGAGTCAAAGTTAGACTCCCATTCAGACCCAGCAGCACCAGCAGTTCAGTCTTGTCCATCCTCCCCCTTCTTGTGGGGTCCCCTGTCACCAGGCTGATGGCCCTGTGGTGCCCATCTCCTGCTCTTCCGTCCTGTCCCAGAGAGCATGTGGCATGGACCTTGTGGGTGGAGCATTTGCCTCGCCTTCACGCTGAACAGTGATAGTCTAACAGGGCCTTACCTATGGCATCCTGCCTGTCCCCTGTGCTAGATACACCCAGAGGGAGCGGGCAGAGGAGGTGGCCAGTCCACATGGGAGACATGCCAGCCCCTGCCCCCTAGAGGCCCTGGTTGTGGCTGGACACTGCAGGGGAGGGTCCAGATCTGAGGGAAGCTGAGAACACGGGTCCCCCAAGGGTTGCTATAGTGCTGGAAGGAGGAAAGCCCCTGAGAAAGAAGGGGTCCGCAGGAAGGCATCCCCATGGGGTACCCCTTCTATTCTCTTGGCATCAGGACAGTGAGGGGTGTGGGCAGCTCTGCTCTCTAGCCAGTCAGTGCTGGCGTCTAGTCAGGCCCTCTAGGAGGATCTGGAGGTCCCTTTCTGCCTGACCCTGGTCACTCACTGGGGCTGGTTGGCAGAATCCTGGAGTGGAAGGACTTACAACCAGAAACACGTAAGCTTGGGCTTGGGGCCATGGTGGCTTTCCTAGGAGATATGTGGCTGTGCTTGGCCTCCAGGTCCTGCCACAGCCTCAGACTGACTGCCCTCACCTGTCATCTCTGCCCAGAGCTGTCCACAGCAGGTGAGGACCCCGGTTCCTCCAGGCACAGGGGAGTGTTGCTCTTCTCCTAACCTTGTGCACTCTCAGAGAGCCTGCCCTTGCCCCTCGCCCCTAGGGCATCAGGGCTCTTAGCCCACTCTCTGGCATCTGGAGGGGCTTGTGGGGTTTGCTCTGTGGCACGTGGAGTGGCAGAGAGCCCTCCAAATGGCAGGTTTCCCACCTGCAGGAAGGGGGCTCCCTGCCTGCCTGACCCCTGCAGCTTGGGGTTCATGCTAGGGCCCAGCCCTCACCTAACCTGGGAATATAGTGACTGTCCCTGGGGCAGGTGGGTCAGACCCCAGGGGGTCGGTCTGCCAGGAGCCCCGAGGAGAAGCCCTTGCTTTTTCTCCCTTTTAGTTTGATGCCGGTCAGGGAAGAGGGCCAGGCCCACCAGGCTTAGGGTCCTGGACACAAAACAGCCTCTTTGCTTGGGCTGAGGAGTGAAAGCCCAATCCTGGGGCTGAGCAGGGCATGGGTGGGGGTAGGGCAATCTCAGCCTAGTGTTTTCATCCGCTCTGGAAGCAAGACTGGCTCTGACTTCCCTTAATAAGAGTCAGACCTCTTTGTGAACTGTAGCTCTATGATTGATCTTATAGAGGTGAAAAGGGTCTCAGACATTGAATTAAATGTTCTTGAAGGCTTGGCTTTAAGCGTTTCAAATGTTTGAGGAGCCTGGAGTGACTCTTGGGAAGTTTTTTCCAGTTCTGAGGCTTGCTGAAATAACTCACACTCCCAAAAATGTAGCAGGGGAAAGGAAAACCTTAAAAACTGGGAACAGTTCCCCCATTTCCCTCTGAAATGCTGTCATGGCTGAGGAAGGACCAGGGAGGAATTTTTCACCACAGGTCTTTCCTCACCGGGGAGAGAATCCGTACAAACAGGAGACCCAAGACACATCCAGAGAGAAGGGAAGGAAGAGGCCTTGAAGTGGATTCTTGTGAAGGGGACGGGGCCTGCAGTTCCTCCATGTATCTGCATTATGGCTGGGCTAGATCCAAATCAGGCAAATCTCGGCCCGAAAGCTTGAAAAGAGAAAGGCTCTGTCACCCAAGGGCCTGTCCAGCCAACACGGCCAAGAAGTGTATGGTTAAGTGTGAAGTCCTTGCTCAACTCTCCAAAGGGAGCTGCCCACCCTGGGCCTGTTCCGTCCCCTAGGGCCACCTAACCTTGCTCAGGATCCCAGAACTGCCAAGTTGGAAGTGAGTTTAGAAACCCTGTAGTTAGTCCAGTCCCTTCACAGTATAGAAGGCCCTGCCCCAAGAGAAGTGACTGCTGTGCCCGGGTTTGCCCTGAGGCAAAGCTAACAGAGGAGCCCAGGACATGCTGCCTGGGGGTCTGAGGGCCATGGCTCGGCTGGCACCTGGGTGGCTGGTGCTGTTGGAGCTCCCCTCATGCCTCACTTGCATCTACTCAGCAGCTCAGTTCTCCAGAAGAGAACCGTGGGGGCCTGGCTCCTCCCCCGTTCCTTCCCTCGGCCCAGCCCTCTGCACTGTGGGGGCAGGAGGCAAACCCTGCCCGGGCTCCTAGGATGACTAAGCAAGTTTGGGCTGTCGGTTTCCTCAGGAGCAAGGTCTCATGAAGGCAGGTGGAGAGGATAATCTACCTGCTGTGTGGTTCACTGATAAGCACATAAGCTAAAGGGGGGGAGGGTATCCGTTGGCTGTGTGCCTAAGAACTCAGCAGAGATGGCAAAATGGAGGAATGGAGGAATGGAAATGGAGGTCCTTAAAAATGGAGGAATCTGGCCTCAAGTCCCCGCTGGGAATGGATCTCAGTATGCCTGGCTCAAAACTAAGGTGCTGCTACCACCCTCCAGGTGCCATCACTACTCCCAGGGGGTGGGAGCAGAGGGCTCTGGGGGGCACACAGACAGGCTTGTCTCCAAGTCTGAAACAGCGCTTGGAGGACACAGGCTTTTATCACTTTTCTTGAATTCTTTTAACTATACTTGATTCTCAGCTCTCACCACCGAGCCTCCAACTCCGAGAAGTATGGTGGCCAAGTTAGTTCAAAGACACTGCAAGGGGATGGGGCTGCAAGGCTGAGGTGAGTCCTCAGCACATGCTGCTGTGACCACACTGGACCCAGCCCCGTGCCCCATCTCCCATCATTTCGGCTGGGCAGACAAGAGGAACATTTTCATGAAAACTCCCATGAACCCTGCTTACATAGTCCTTCGCTCTCTGGGCTAGATGGTGGGGAGACTGTCCTTGAGGACTCGAGAGACACTTAGGGGCTCCTGGTTTGTGCAAAGACACACAGGCCTAGCTGGGGAAGGCTGGCTGGCAAAGTGGCTCCCAGGATAATAATCTGTGACCATCCCAATAAAAATGAGAAGATGATAAAGACCTATCAACCCCACCTCACTTCTTTCAGGATGCCATAGGGAGAAGAGGTGCTTCTGCTGGACAATACCGATGACATTGAACCAACATTACCTAACTGTGCCCTCTCCTTTCTTCCCCTTTCACTTACATACATAGAACTAGCCCTTTGTACTACTGATTTTGAAAGACAGTTTCAATGTCTAATAATCTGTTTGAGTGTGCAGTGGTTGACAAAAGAGAGCTGAGTGCTAGAAGGAACATGGACCTCAACCGATACTTACTGTTCTCATTGTAAGATATTTTAACCTGTATAAATGCAACTTTTCCTTTAGCTTAATGGCCTGGGGTGGAATATTAAAAAATATATCTTAAAAGTACATTAAAAATCCAGAAAAATGTAAAAAAAAATGAGGTCAGTTCCATAAAGTTTTTACTGCCTATACCACCATGTAACTACATTATAGCAAAATATTAAAAGAAACGTTCTCGCCTTTTAAAGTAAGTTATTGCAGTTACATCTTTCTTGGGAGGGGAGGAATATTGATGAGAAGGAGACTTCGGGGCCCAGGCATGGGGCGGAATGGAGAGCAGAGCCAGCTGGACGCTCCCAGATCACCCTTGGCTGGGCACAGCCCAAACTGTCTGTTTGGTTGTTGTTGTTTGCAATAAACTCCTTCTCCTTCCTCCTCTCAACTGGAATCTGTCTGTTTTGTTCCTGACTTGTGACAGATGAAATGTGATCAGAGGGGCCTCTGAAATCTCACGTTAATTGAAGTCGGCAAAAAATACTAACAGTGCCCTTTTGAACTGCTGACACAGTACAGAATGGATTACCAGGGCTAGATTAACAACAGGTGGCCGGCTGATGCTCCTGCACAAAGAGGGGGTACGTGGCCTGCGAGGGTTTGTGATGTACCCCCCTCTTGTTCCAGAGGACCTGCCTGCACAGTACATAAGCTAGAGGGAACAACGGGGGGTGCCAGAGGCTGCTTCTCAGGCAACACAAGGGGTCACAGCAGCAGCTCCTTTCTTCCCTGTGTCTTGGGTGTGCTTAGTACAGACTGTGCCTTAAGGTCTTCACAAGCAGCATTGCCAGCCCCTTGATGTCACTGAGTGCCCTTGTGTTTCCAGGGTCTGTTCTGACAGCAGGAGAGCTAGAGCATGGAGGCCCAGGCCGCTTGGCCCCAAGACCACAGGGTAGGCCTCAAGGAGAGGCAGGTCCCAGTCCTGGCTCTGCTACTTAGTGCCTGGGGGAACTTTCCCTGTAGGAGATATGGCCAGATGATTTTAAAGAAAAGCTCTAATGACAAAATAGGAAAGAGGAGCCCAGGTTCTGCCACAGAATAGGTGCTTCCTTGATCTCTTGCATGAAGGTGGCTTGGGACAGGCAGCTGACTTACAAGGGGACCACTGGGGAGAGGGGAGACATTTCTGTTGACCAAACCAGCTTATTAAAAATAAGCCCTGTCCTTGCTTAGCTTACCAACGTGGGGGAATGACTAAGTGGATAACGTGCATGCATGGTCTTTGCAAGCCGATGTGGCACAGTGGCATAAAGGAGGATGATTATTCCTGAGACAGAATAATTCCCACGGATCTCAGTGGTGAGTCTGATAGGAAACACTGTGTCTTTCTCTTCTTTTCCCAACTACCTGAACATTCTTTCTTGGAGCCACATCTCAGATTTGATAGTGTGGGGAGTAAATTCATATTCAGCATAGACTCAGCTGGGATCTAGGTTGGCCTGGGGCTGGGAACTTGTTTTTTTAAAATGGCACTTGTCATATTGTAGGGCTCAGGGTCATGGCAGCACTTGGACTTTCCACATCAGGGCAGGAGCTGGAGCAGAGTGACGGGAAGCAAGGGATACTATCCTACCTCACTCCCCAGCTTCCTCCGATGGGAGCTGGCAAAATTCTAAATCCCTGAGTGCACTGCTGAAGGAGAAGACTGGCCTGATGGGATGTGTCAATGGTGACTCAGGCAGCCTGTCCCTGGGGCCTGTGCCTCTGAGGAGCATCTAGGGAGGACATAGCCACCAGGGCTTCCTCCGTACTATGCTTCAGCCGTTATTGTCTGGCTGCCCAGACACTGTTCCCCAAACCATGTGAGACATTCCATTTATCCCCACTTGTCCCAGTCATTGAACTTGCTGTCTGCTGCTTAGAGAGCTTCTATCTCCTCCCCAGCACTCCTCCACCTGACAGCCTTCTCCCAGAAGGTAAAACCCTCTACAAAGCTTTCTTAATTCCATGCTCACACCCCAACTTCCACCCCTAGTCACCCACTGCCCCTCTGTGCTTCTACAGAACTGTCAAAAACATGACAATGCACACAGCACAGTCTACTGTGCCTGTTATCTATTTACCCACCCAAAAAGCTCTAAGAGGAGACAGGCTGTGTTCATATCCAAATGCCTCAGAGAATAAAGACGTCAAGCAATTGAGTGAATGAATGGCAAGGCAGGAATGCTGAGATGCTCTGTTCTGACTCAGGTTGAGGAGGAGGGTCAGAGGAGACTCAGGGACTCATTTGTAAGAGGGCTGGAAGTGGCATGGGCTGCTGGAGATCAGCCTGGAGTGAACTCGGTGCCTGTGCTTGACCACAGACCCTGCCCACCCTGTTCCTTCAGGGCTCATGTGCATCTGTTGGAGACCTGGCCATGACGGGAAAGCTGGCCACTTTATTTAGTGTTGCTCGGGTTGGGCCAGCACAAAGCCAGCTCCCAAAGATGGTTCCAAGAGTCCTGTGTCCAACAGTGCTCATGTTGGAGCTTCTCCACCTTGCCCTGGGCTCCAATTCTGCTTTCCCCCAGTCGCCCTGAGACAATCCTCATGCCCCCTAAACCCTCCCCTCTCAACTCCTGCTCCAGTGGCAGTCTGAAGAGGTCCTTTCCTGCTTTGGTGCCAATCCCAGCATAAATTGCTTTTGCCTTCAATTTGTGACTGATTCCATTGTCCTAGGTCCTGCTATAGCCAACGTTGCCAACCTCCAGGCACTATGAGCTGATTGGTCTGTGACAGTAGAGTCCTCAACTTGGCCAGTGGGAGTGGAGGAGTGCTTCCCCCTCCGCAGCTCCAGATACGCACAATCAGCAGCTAAGGAACAATAGGCCCTCCACGAATAGCTGTTTCCCAAAATAGGGCTAACTGCAAACCGTCTATGTGTTCACAAGTGAGAAGATACAAGCTAGTGCCAGAAGACAATGGGGTGTGAGAGTTGAAATTTTCCCAGGAATTCTGTATGATTTCAAACAGATTTTTTTTTTTAGCTCAACACAGACCAACAGGCTTGAATAAGGGCAAATTTCCACAAGGAGCTTGAGTTTATAAGCATGTGCACGCCATGTGTTAAGGTGTTGCTTTAACTAGTTAGGAGCAAACCCACTGTGATGCCTGCAGATTTCCCCAGAGCCCAGGTCAGGACATAGTTCTTAGACGGGCAGACAGTGTTCTTGCCATACCTCCTGGGATTTCTGTTTAGGTTGCATCTCAAGCTACCTCCCCATCCCTTCTCTGTCCTCTACCCACAATATATCTCTGTCATTTCCAGTCTCTTTGGGGAAGGGAGGGGCTCCCTGCGGCTATGACGGGTCAAGCCACATCGTGAGGGGAGAATGAAAATAAATGAGTGTTGGGAGGAGGAGGGAAGGGGATGAGAGCTTAAGGAAGGATGAAACACAAAGGCAGACTATACCTCCTCTCCAAGATAGGTTTGGATACAGAGTTCTGTCCGGATAAAAATATGGAAAAGCACTGGCCAGGAATCCATGTGAAGTGAGAGACAGGAGACCTGGGTTTAAGAACTGACGTTGCAACTTACTAAGTAAACTCTGTTACCTCAGGCAAATCACTAAAATGCTTTCATTTTGACTTTTTTCATCTGTAAAATGGGGATAACTAGCTCTTCCCTGCTTATCTCACTCTAATGAAACAATACGAGTCAAAATATTTCAAAGTAGTGAACAGAGGAATCATGCACACTGGAGTGTGGGAAGGGCCAATGGGGCTAACTTCCACTTGGGTGGCCAAGGGCAGGAGGGTGCTGAAGACTGGGGCCCTGTTACACAAGCATGGCACCAAACTGGGGAGCCCCAGGAGCCCGGGTGTTATATTTATGGGATTGGCAGGTGTTGGGAAGCAGTGTATTAACCTGTTCAGGCTGCTGTAACAAAACACCTAAGCTAGGTGGCTTAAGCAGCTGAAGTAGCAGACATTTATTTTCTTACAGTTCTGGAGGCCCAAAGTCCCATGGTCAAGATGCTGGCAAATCTAGTTTCTGGTGAGGCCTCTTTCTGGCTAGTAGATGACCACTGTGTCCTCACATGGCTCTTCTGTGCATGCACAGAGAAAAAGCACTGGTGTCTCTTCCTCTTATAAGGACACTGGTCCTACTGAATTAAGAACCCACCCTTATGGCTGCCACGTACACCTGAGATGGCGGGTTGGAATCCAGCCTGGGCCCGCCAAACAACGACAGCTGCAACCAAAAAATGGCCGGGCGTTGTGGTGGGCGCCTGTAGTCCCAGCTACTTGGGAGGCGGAGGCAGGAGACTCGCTTGAGCCCAGGAATTAGAGGCTGCTGTGAGCTGTGATGCCACGGCACTCTATCCAGGGTGACAGCTTGAGGCTCTGTGTCAAAAAAAAAAAAAGAACCCACCCTTATGATCTTGCTTAACCTTTATTGCCTATTTATAGGCCCTATCTCCACATACAGTTACACTGGGAGTTAGGGCTCTCATATATGACTCTGAGGGACACAATCACAGTTCCACCCATAACAAGCAGTGTGGCTGGTATGTGTTCTACAGGGGAGGGGAAGGCACAGAAACAGGTGGTTGCTCTTCCCATCCCCATACATCTCAAAAGGTCTCAGTGGGTCCCAACAAGTTCCCAAATGGGCCCAGCCACCGTGGTGGCTCAGTGCCTTGTCACCATCTACCAAGGCTTTGGCTTAGTGGTTACATCCCATTCCTAGCCTGTCTCTGCTCACATCACTAACCAGAACATGAACCTGAAAACCTTCACACTGCCTACACTACATTCCAACGATGGGAATCCAGCTCTTTGATTTAGCCCTGAACTCCTGTCCAGCCTCATTATTTCTAATTCCCCAACCTGGACTCAACACTCCTGCAGATCTAAAATATCCATTATACTGTCCTACCTTGTTTCCTTTCACTCCCCTCAGGTTAAAATGCCTACCTCAACCTCCCAATGCACCCCTGTCCACCCAATGCTCATCTCCACTAACTCTCCACAGCCCATTTCAAATGTCACCTCCTTCACCAGGTCAGAAGCAAACCTACTCTCCTTCCAGAGGAGAAAATCTGTGTGATTAACCCTTTCTCATCCACTGCCTTATACAGCAGATAGGACTACAAGTGATTCATCTCCTGTGTTTATTAATTTAACAATAAGCTTCTTGAAGTCAGGAATGGGGGTCTCCTTCACCTGTTTATCTAAAGCATCTGGCAGAGCATCAAAGCATTTAGTGAATGTGAGCTGGACAGCTGGCAAGTCCGCACTGCACAAGAACATAACGGAAAACAGTAGGTTGAGACAATCAGACTAGAAGCATCCCAGATCCTGAAGCCCTAAGCAAACGTCCAGGTCAAGGAGAGAACGGGATACTGGCCATGACCAAGCCAAAAGGTACTATGAAAGATGACAGTATTTAGCCATCTAAATTTAGAATCAGTACTTCATACACATGTTCTTTGTGTCTGTTTTTTTTTTTTTTTTTTTTGGTCACTTAGTTTGGAAACTTTAGACATCTTATGTGTCTTGTTCATTTATGCTGAGTTATACTCCACTATATGAATGTATCAGAATTTGCCAATCCATTCTTCTGTTGTTGAACATTTTGACTACTGTGAATAAAGCTGCTGTGAACAGTTGTGTGCAAGTCTTTGTGTGGTTACGTGCTTTCCATGTTTTTTTTTTAAGTGACGAATGGGGGTGGAATTTTATCAAATGCTTTTTCTACACCTAGTGAGATAATCATAGTTTTTCTTTTATTCTGTTGCAAACTATACTGATGATTTCCAAACATTAGACCAACTTTGTATGTTTTAGTCATTTCGCATCATCCTTTTTGTATATTGCTGGATTCAGTCTAATATTTTGTGAAGAACTTTCCATCTATGTTCAGAAAGGTTATATAGGTCTGCAGTTTTCTTTTCTTATAATGTTTTTTTCTGGCTTTGGTATCATCATAATAATGGGAGCTTAAAATGAGTTGGGATATACTTTCTCCTCCTTTGAATAAGCTTGGTATTTTTTTCTTGTTTGATAATTCACCAGTAAAACTATGTGATCTTGGATATTTCTTTGCAGGACATTTATTTACTTATTTTTAAATTTCAGATTAATATGGGGGCACAAATGATTAGGTTACAATGTTTGCCTTTGTTAGGTAAAGGCCCTGTTATAGTTGTGTCCCGCACCCAGGTGTGCCATATACCCTCACATTGTGCTTATCAGGTGGGAGCCCACACCAATCCCCACCCCTTCTCCTCCTCCTCCTCTACACAACTTGATTTGAGTTCTTCTCGTGTGGGCACGTACTGGTTCATTAGCTGGCTTTACATTACTATTGATTACACTGCTTTTCCAGTCTTGTGATACTTTATTAAGAAGACTGTGCTTCAACTACATCCATGTTAACACAAAAAACAGAAAGTCTCTATCTTTTTATGGCTAAATAGTATTTCACAATATACATATACTATGGGTTATTAATCCATGGTTGATGGGCATTTAGGCTGTTTCAACAGCTTGGTGATTATAAATTGAGCTGCAATAAACAATCTAGTGCAAATGTCCTTATAATAAAATGACTTTTTTCTTCTGGGTAGTTGCCTAGTAATGGGATTATAGGATCAAATGGAAGGTTTATTTTGAGTTCTTTGAGGATTTGGAGGACATTTTAAATGATAGCTTCTTTAACAGATACAAGACCATTCGGTTTTTCTATTTCTTCTTCAGCCAGTTTTGTCAACTTGGATTGGGTTCCTTATCATCTAAGTTGTAGACTTTATTGGTATAAAGTTCACATTTTTGTCTCAGTCTGTCTCAGCTGCCATAACAAAATATCTTAGACCAGGTAATTCATAAATAATAGAAATTGCTCACAGTTCTGAAGGCTGGAAAATCCAAGATCAGGACACGAGTGGATTTAAGAGTCTGACAAGGACCCATTTCTCATAGACAGCACCTTCTATATGCCCTCATATGGTGGAAGCACAAGTGAACTTGTTAGGCCTTAAATAAGGGCACTAATCCAGAAGCCCCACCTGCCAGTACCACTGCAGTGAGAATTAAGTTCCAGAATATGAATATTCAGGGAAGGGGAATAAACACACAGACCATGGTAACGTATTCCCTTTTAATATGTTTAGAATCTGTTCCAATGTCCCCTCTTTGATTCCTGATACTGGTAATTTGAGTATTAGCTCTTTGTTTTGTTTTTCCTCAAATAGTCTTAAGCAGTTAGTGATGATTTTTTTTTCAAAGAACTAGGTTTTGATTGATTTTTGTCCATTGTTTTCAATTTTCTATTTTATTGATTTCTGCTCTTTATTCTTTTTTTCCTACTTTAGATTTACTTTGTTCTTTTTCTAGTTTCTTAAAGTAGAAGCTCAGATCATTTTAGACTTTGTTTATAATTTAAGCATTTCAAGCTATAGATTTCCCTCTAAGTACTCTACCCCACACATTTTGACATTGTTTTTTCACTTTAAAATACTTCCTATTTTTCTGCTGCATCCACCTGCAAATGTAGTTCCTTCAGAGTTCGTCTTTCCCTTCTCCCCTCTCACGGGGTCAGTGGCCAACAGGACGTATTAGAGGCAGTAGTGTCTGCGGCAGTGTTGGCCTTTGCAGCGGCAACCCCCAGCGGCTTAAGGCATGGCACTTCTCAACAGTATCCAGCAGCAGCATGCTGTAACCAACAAAGACACCTTCGAATTAAGTACATTCCTGAATTTCAGCAAAGCCTCACAACATGACTGAGATGAGCTTCCTGAGCAGCGAGGTGTTGGCGGGGGACTTGATGTCCCCCTTCAATCAGTCAGGTTTGGGGGCTGAAGAAAGCCTAGATCTTTTAGATGATTACCTGGATGGCAAATCACTTCAAACTTCATGTGTTCTCCAGTGACAAGGCTAAAGCAGGCTCCTCCAAATGGCTAGATGGGTTGGTCAGTGCCTCCAACAATGGCAAGGAGAATGCCTTCTCTGGGAAAGATCGGATGTTGGAGAAAATGGATCTGAACGAGTTTGACTTTGATGCCCAGTTAGGTATGGATGACCTGGAAACCATGCCAGATAAGCTTTTGGCCACATTGGATGACACGTGTGATCTCTTTCCCCCCCTAGTCCAGGGGACTAATAAGAAGTCCCCCCAGACAGTGAACCCAATTAGCTATCTCCTAGGAAGTTTAACAAAAACCAATCAGGTTGTCCCCCTTCACCTTCCAGCACCCTCTCCCCCTATCCCCAGGGGTCCTGTCCTCTACTCCAGATCATTCCTTTAGTTTAGAGCTCGGCAGCACAGTGGATATCTGCGAAGGTGATAGAAAGCCAGATTCTACTGCTTACATTACCATGATTCCTCAGTGTGTAAAGGAGGAAGACACCCCCTCAGATAATGACAGTGGCATCTCTATGAGCTCGGAGTCCTATCTGGACTCTCCCCAGCATAGCCCCTCTACCTCTAGGGGCTCTCCAAATAGGAGTCTGCCATTTCCAGGTGTCTTCTGTGGCTCTGTCTGCCCCAAACCTTACGACCCTCCTGGAGAGAAAATAGTAGCAGCAAAAGTAAAGGGTGAGAAGCTGGATAAGAAGCTGAAAAAAATGGAGCAAAGCAAGACTGCGGCCACTAGGTACCACCAGAAGAAGAGAGCAGAGCAGGAAGCCCTTGCTGGTGAATGCAAAGAGCTGGAAAAGAAGAATGAGGCTCTGAAAGAGAAAGCAGATTCCCTGGCCAAGGAGATCCAGTACCTGAAAGATCTAATTGAAGAGGTCCGTAA
>CAUYRH010081827.1:0-16686 GCA_963574655.1 Perodicticus potto
CCTGTGTTAAAATTAACATACATCTGACATGTTTATATGCTGTTGGCTGATTTTGTTCCTCTCTATATTCCCATATCCCCAAACGGAAAGCTAAAACCCTTAAAAAAAAAAAAAAAAAAAAAATATATATATATATATACACACACACACACACACACATATACATATATACAGAGGGTGCTACAAGTATGTATACGCATTTTAAGAAAGAAAAAAACTGGATTAAAATTGTAATAACATATACCCATTAACATCTGTTATCTCGCATATTGTGTCTCTGGTAACTGCCGAAGTGAAACGTGACTCCAGTATTACAATTTATTTTTTTTCTCCTTTCTTAAAACGTGTGTACATTTTTTGGCACCCTCCGTATGTCCAAAGTCACCCAAAGGCACAGTCAGAAATAATCGTACTCAGGCAAAAATGAAAAGTTGGGTTTGTTTAAGTTTTGCTGGGCCAAAGAGAGACTGTTCTTCGGCTCAAAAAGTCGGCACACAGAAGAAATACACGCCCATAAATGCCCAGCCACTGACCTCCGAGGCTTCCCCCGAAACGCACATCAGACGGAGGAAAGCGCTTTTCTCGCCCAGCGCCTGCCTTCAGCCCAGAACGGAGCAGAGCCGGCGCGTGGCTCACCTGTGAAGGTCACGGTCCCCAGCATATCTAGGGGCTCACCTGTGAAGGTCACGGTCCCCAGCATGTCTAGGGGCTCACCTGTGATGGTCACGGTCCCCAGCATGTCTGAACAGCGCAGCCGCGGGGAAGAATCCGCGCACCCTACCCTCGCCCCCCTTTGGCAGCTGGCTGAAGCCGCTGCGCCCCGTCTGCCAAGCCCGCGCGGTCTCCGAGGGAGGGTCGGGGAGGACGCGGAGGTGACCCGGGGCTGCCGCAGCAAATAGCAGAGGGAGCAGCATCTCCCCAGCTAATTATAGGAGGATCCCCCCCTCCCCACCCCAACAGCCGGTCCCGCCCTCGCCGCGCCCCGGGGCTTCAGAGCTGGGAGAGCACCTCTTCCCGCACTGGGCGCGACCCCCAGGGGTCACGTGTCTCCTCCGGACCGGGAGAGCCTCCCCCGCCCCGGAGACCGGCGAGCGGTCAGCAGGCTCCGCGGTCAGCAGGCTCCGCGACGCTCGGGCGGGCGGTGGCCAGAGCAGCAGCATCTGATGCGAACGGTCATTCACCCCCGACCGACTAGACTTACTTCTGTCAGCTTTTAAAATCATTGACAGGAGATAGCCGCACAGATAGGAAACTCCCTGCAGTTTTTAAATCTGCCTTCTGGATCCTTGCGTTGGTTTGAAGGCTGGCGAGGTGCAAACCAGGGTTCCGTTTTTAGCACCTCCGGTATTTAATATTTTCACCATCTGTCTCTTACACCGACACGTGCACGGTGCACTAATCCGAGGACTGGCCACTCTCAGGAGCCCTCTTTCCTGAACTCTGAGAAGGGCTGTTCCGAGAACCTTGTGTCTTCAACGATCGAGAGAGACAACTTTTAAAAAGCAGAAATTTTTGAGCATTAGTCCCCGCCCCCGCAATGGTAAAAGTTAGCTAAACTTTTAGATCAAACTCTGCCATATTCCAATATATAGCACAACCATCACTTCTCTAACATGTAAATCAGAACCTACATTAAAAATCTGGGAAATTTCAGGCAGCCCTGGAATTCAATTCTTCCCCACTGAAGCTTCAGACTTGTCCTTCATACGGACACGGATGATAAATGAGTGTGCTCTGCAATTCTAGCACACTTTTTTGTACACCAATTTTCTGTCCAGACAGGTCCACTGGGTCCCCTGGGTTTGTTCCTTCTTTTCATCCTTTTTATATTTATTATTTCATGCCTTGCCTGTCTGACCCCATTAGCACTGCTCTTCCCTAAGCGAGCAAAAACGAAGGTTTTACTATTATTGCTCTCTTCCAATCTTGAAGACCGTCTTCGTTACCGCTGGGGGCGGGGAGCAGGGCTGGCGCGGCGCCGCTCCCTCCGCCACCAGGGGTCGCTGTGCACCACGCAGGCCCAGAGTGAGCAAAAGCCAGGGCCATTTCCTTGCTGGCAATCTGACCTTGTTCCAAACATCACCCTGGGTCTCTCCAAAGACCTAGTTTCTGTCTAGGACACACCCAGGCGGACAGTCACAGACACTGATGGGCCCTCTGCTGACTTGGTGAAGTACTTCCTGGGAGCTAATTCCCAGACTAAAGCACATTGCAGCAGCGTCCTTAACTTGCTGCTCTTTCCTAGACAAGTCTCAACTGTAGTTCACAAATCGCTTCGATTACAAGGAGAATCGGGGGTGTGTGAAATGCTGCTGGTACTAAGGTCTACAAAGCTAAGGGGGCAGGGCAGCTCGGCCATTCCTGTCCTCCCAACACCTACCTATACCTCCCCCATCCCAGCCGCAGAGTATCCTGGCACTCACAAGTTGTGCACCTCACAGTAAAAGCGACTCTGGAAGCTGCAGTAGTTAAGCCCCTTCCCCAGAGCTGTCCTCAGGGGTCTCAGTTCTGCATCATTTCTCAGCACCAAATGCTGGGGACAGCACAAGGCTCTGTCCCTGTGCCACCTCTGAAACACCATGCTCAGCTAATGAGTAGTTCATCCAAGTTGACCTCGCACAGTTATCACCGGCTCCTTTGCTTCCTATGATCATGTCCAAATTCCAAAACAAGGACAAACAACAGTTATTCCACTGAGCTAGACAGGGAGAAAATT
The DNA here is from genome assembly GCA_963574655.1 of Perodicticus potto. Taxonomy (NCBI): domain Eukaryota; kingdom Metazoa; phylum Chordata; class Mammalia; order Primates; family Lorisidae; genus Perodicticus; species Perodicticus potto. The sequence continues at coordinate 2,717 of CAUYRH010081827.1, forward strand.
TCACTAGTTACAAATGTAATAATTCAGAACAACATTTAGAAAGGGAATCGTGTTGCTTTTCAATTTTGGCACTTAAAACTTTATTCTTTTTTTTTTTTAGAGACAGAGTCTCACTTTGTCGCCCTTGGTAGAGTGCCATTGCATCACAGCTCACAGCAACCTCTAGCTCTTGGGCTTAGGTGATTCTCTTGCCTCAGCTTCCCAAGTAGCTGGGACTACAGGCGCTTGCCACAATGCCTGGCTATTTTGTTGTTGTTGTTGTTGTTGCAGTTTGTCCGGTGCCAGGTTTGAACTGGCCACCCTTGGTATATGGGGCCGGTGTACTACTCACTGAGCCAAAACTTTTTTTCTTTTATCATCATATTTATTTCTACATAAAGAGGTTGCCAGATTTTGGAAGGAGGGGCCGCACAACATCAGAGAAAACTGGCCATATTTAAGAACTAACAGACAAGATTTGTCACTTAATAACTTTTTTTTTTTTTTTTTTGAAGTTTTTTGCCAGGGCTGGGTTTTAACCTGACACATCTGGCATATGGGGCTGGCACCCTACTCCTTTGAGGCACAGGCGCTGCCCACTTAATAACTTCTTAAAAAACGTTTTGGAATCATGTGACTATATTACCTGTTTTAAACATTTATACATTAAGTGGGCCGTTTGCAATCAGTATGAGACAAACATGTAAAATTATGAATTCATGATAGAATAACTGGACTGAAATTGCTCTTGATTTTATTATGTACCTTGAAACTTTTTTCCTTTTTAAGACACTGGTGAAGACACTATCTGATAAAGAGGCAGAGCAATACCTCATGTGGCGAGTTATAGACTCTCTTTGTCCACGGACAGTTGTCCTTTGATCTCTACCTATAAAAGTGATCAAGGACAGGGTGCGTGGGTGGCACCTGTGGCTCAGTGGGTGGGGCGCCGGCCCCACATACCGAGGGTGGCGGGTTCGAACCCAGCCCTGGCCAAACTGCAACGAAAAAGTAGCCAGCTGTTGTGGTGGGCGCCTGTAGCCCCAGCTACTAGGGAGGCTGAGGCAAGAGAATCGCCAAGCCCAAGAGCTGGAGGTTGCTGTGAGCTGTGACACCACCGTACTCTACTGAGGGCAACCAAATGAGACTCTGTCTCTAAAAAGAAAAAAGAAAAGGACAGGGTTCGTTGCACAGCTGCTCAGGAAGCCTCTGTGTATCCGGATTACAAACAAAAATCATCCGTCAGGAGGGCACAGTGACACAATCTGTAATCTTAGCACTCCAGGAGACCAAGATGGGTGGATTGCTTGAGCTTAGGAGGTCAAGACCAGCCTGAGCAAGAATAAGACCCTGTCTCTACTAAAAATAGAAAAATTAGCCAGGTGTCGTGCCAGTGCCTGTGGTCCTAGCTACTCTGGATGCTGAGGCAGGAGGATAGCTTGAACCCAGGAGTTTTAAGTTGCTATGAGTTAAGTTGATGCCACAGCACTCTAGCCTAAGCAACAGATTGAGAATCTGTCTCAAAAAAATATGAAATAGGCTTGGCAACTGTGGCTCAAACAGCTAAGGCGCCAGCCACGTACACCTGAGCTGGCGGGTTCAAATCCAGTCTGGGGCCGCCAGACAACAATGATGGCTGCAACCAAGAAACAGCCAGGCGCTGTGGCAGGTGCCTGTAGTCCCAGCTACTTGGGAGGCAGAGGCAGGAGTTGGAGGTTGCTGTGAGCTGTGATGCCACAGCACTCTAGCCAGGGCAACAGCTTGAGGCTCTGTCTCAAAAAAAAAAAAAAAAAGAAATAAAAAATAAGGAAAAAAGGACAATAACAAGGAGTGAAGAATTTCCCTCATACATTGCTAGAGGGAATGTAAAATGGTATAGCTGCTTCAGAAAGAGTCTGGTAGTTCCTCAAAATGTGACACACAGACTTCCGATATGATCCAGCAATTCTCCTAGATATATACCCAAGAGAATGAAAACATACATCCCCACAAAAACTTGGCCACGAATGTTCATAGCTGCATTATTCATATTCACCAAAAGTAGAAGCAACCCAAATATCTATCACCTTATGCAGAGATAAATATCATTTGGTACATCTATACAAAGGAAATTATGCTATAACATGGATGAAGATTTTTTTAAAAATTAAGAGAAAAAAGCTAGTCACAGGGGAAAGGGGGAGCCAGGAAGGGAAAAGGAGAAAAAGGGGAATGTAAGGGTACATGCCACACTTCCTGGGTGGGGAACACAACTACAACAGGCACCTTACCTAACAAATGTAAATTTTGTAACATAATTGTTTGTACCTTCATTTCATACTGTGAAATTTAAAAAAAGCAGCAGCTAGTCACAAAAGAGTACACATTGCAGAATTCCATTCACATGAAATGTGCAGGAAAGGCAGATCTATATAGATAATGAAGTAGAAGAATGGTCACCTATGACTGGGGAGGTGGAGAGACCAGAGTGACAGCTAACAGAGACAGGGGATCTTTCTGAGGTGATAAAAATGTTCCCTGATTGGGCTCGGCGCCAGTGGCTCGAGCACCAGCCACATACACCTGAGCTGGCAAGTTTGAATCCAGGCTGGGCCCACCAAACAGCAATGACGGCTGCAACCAAAAAACAGCCAGGCGTTGTGGCGGGTGCCTGTAGTCCTTGGGAGACTGAGGCAGGACAATCGCCTTGAGCCCAGGAGTTGGAGGTTGCTGCGGGCTGTGATGCCACCGCATTCTACCCAGGGTGATGGCTTGAGGCTCTGTCTCAGAAAAAAAAAAAACAATGTTCCCTGATTGACTGTGGCAATGGTTGGACCACTGTGTGAATGAATATACGAAAAACACCAAACTGTACGGGCACCTGCACAGTATGTGAACTGTATCTCAATAAAGCTGGTTTGTTTAAAAAAGAGCTTAGTATTGGTTCTGAAGACTACAGACAGCCACTGGGAGGTGGTGGCACTGAATTTTAACTGTGATTTAGAAAAGGCACCTGGGTGGTAGTGACAGTGAGGAAGACTTTTAAGGAATGGAATAGATGCAAACAGAAGTGACCAAGGTGAGGTAAGAATCCGAAGACCCAGAGCCCAGTGACTGAACGACACCCGATTGGGATGGTGTCCATAAAATAAGAAACGCCTGGAACCCTGAGGAAGAGGCATCTGGAAAAGAACCTTGAGACTGGACAGAGACTAGAGGTGGTCGAGGACAAGGTGGAGCCCAATGTGGAGAGGCTTAAAGAGTGGAAGCAGCGGCTACGAGTGTGGCGTGTCACAAAGTGGGACACGGAAGAGAACTGGAGGGGCCTCACAGGCTGGCAGCGTAGGGGGCAGCCCGCAGGCAAGTGACTGCAATAGAGATGACCGTTTTACTCTTTCTTTCCTGAAAGGGAGGGGACAGGGACCAATATGCCAGAATTAGCACTGATACAGGTTCATTCACTTCCTCCAAGGACCCATTAAGTATTTTACCTACATACAGGCATGAGAATGGGGGAACAGGAAAAACAGACTTATACATCAAATCCAACCCTTCAGAAAACCTCTCTTCCTCTCAGTCTCTCCTGAACCTGGCATTACACTTGGTGGAAAATAAAGCAAAAACCAATAGGGTCTCTCTTTCTCTCCCTGGAAGAGGATGGATGAAAATTAAAGGAGAACCTGCATGGTTATTATTCCTTTAAAATGCTCTAAGACAATTTAAAATGGAATTAAAAACTGCCTCTCTTGAAGTTCTTTACACATTAAGCTAAGAAAGAAAAAAATAAGAATAAAACAAAGAAAATCAAGTAAAAGAGCTTCAAGTTTAAGAAAAACTGCGTCAAACTCGATAATTATAAAACATGTATATATAACTTTACAGTTTGTATAGCCTGAATACAAATGACATCAACAAGTTAGATACATGGGTAGGTTCTCCTGGGATCAGCTTACTTTCAGGTCTCTGCCCCATGCTACGAACACAGACAAATACCAGCTAATTGAATTTTATGGTCAGTTGAATTGAACATGTTTGTATAGTTATGGTTATTTCGATTCAAAAATCCAAGACAAATAATCTGAAGAACAGTTCCGCAAAGGAGCTGTTGTGATACAGCAGAAATGCCAAGGGGGGATTTAAAATCACTTAAAAAACAAGGGGAAAATAAACAAAACCTTAATTCAAATTAAAAAAGTGATATGAGATAAATATTATTTCTCCTCTTACTGAGTCCACATAATTGGAAATTGTGTGGACTTTGACTTGGCAATTCAATTTCTATGAAACATACCAAATGAGAAGCCTAGATTCATGTATGAGATGTATGTTTACTGCTTGAAATGTACAACATTTAAGGAACCTAAGTGTCCAAATAGTAAGGAAATGGTAGTTCAGTGGTTGGGGTGCCGGACACATACACTGAGGCAGACGGGCTCAAACCCGGCCTGGGCCTGCTAAACAAAAATGACAACTGCAACAAAACATAGCCGGGTGTGTGGCAGGCGCCTGTAGTCCCAGCTACTTGGGAGGCTGAGGCAAGAGAATCACTTAAGCCCAAGAGTTTGGTGACACCATGGCACTCCATTGAGAGTGACATAGTAAGACTCTGTCTCAAAAAAAAAAAAAAGGCGGCACCTGTGGCTCAGTGAGTAGGGCACCGGCCCCAAGGGTGGCCAGGGTGGCAGGGTTCGAACGCAGCCCCAGCCAAACTGCAGTAACAAAATAGCTGAGCGTTATGGGCACCTGTAGTCCCAACTACTCAGAAGGCTGAGGCAAGAAAATTGCCTAAACCCAAGAGCTGGAGGTTGCTGTGAGCCGTGACTACACAGCACACTACCAAGGATAAGAAAGTGAGACAGACTCTGTCTCTAAAAAAAAAAATAGAAAGAAAGAAATGGTGTATCTACTTTTTTTTTTTGAGAGTCTTACTTTATAGCCTTCAGTAGAGTGCTGTGGCATCATAGCTCACAGCAACCTCAAACTCTTGGGCTCAAGTGATCCTCCTGCCTCAGCCTCCCAAGTTGCTGGGACTATAGATACTCACCACTACACATGGCTATTTTTAGAGGTGGGGTCTTGCTCTTGCTCAGGTTGGTCTTGACCTCCCAGAATGCTAGGATTATAGGCGTGAGCCACTGCATCTGGCCCAGTATATCTACTTCTTTAACAGAATATATGGTAAAAACAACATGTAAGAAGTCCAGAAAGAAAAATAACAAAGACCAACCAACCACAGTGGAATTATGCGCAATTTCTGTCTCAATATTTTTCTATGTAGTACAAATTTACAACAAACCTCAGTTACTTTTAGAACTTAAGTCAAGCACACTGGCCACACAGCCGTGAGTTATACACAGTGGTCCAGCATTGCCTAGGAGAAGTCCTGAACTCAAGGCGTGAAGCTCAGAGCAATACTTTTGTTTTCTAGCAAAGATGTGAGATGTCTAAATCATAACCTTACATTCCTCAATCACTAAGACATCTCAATTAACAGACTGAAAGCATATTAAAGGTAAAGTGTGAGCCTTTAAAAACAATGAAATAGGCGGCACCTGTGGCTCATGGAGTAAGACGCAGGCCCCATATACCCAGGGTGGCGAATTCAAGCCCGGCCCCGGCCAATACTGCTAAAAATAAATAAATAAATAAATAAAATAAAATGTACAACTCAGGGGCAGTTAATGCACTCACAGTGTTGTGCAACCATCACCTCTATTACAAAAAAAAAAATGAAATAAGGCTCGGCATCCATAGCACAGTGGTTACGGCACTGGCCACATACACAGAAGCTGGCATGCTTGAACCCAGCCTGGGCCAGCTAAACAATGATAACAAAAACTAGCCGGCGCTGTGGCAGGCACCTGTAGTCCCAACTACTTGGGAGGCTGAGGCAAAAGAATGACTAAAGCCCAAGAGCCTGAGGTTGCTGTGAGTTGTGACAGCATTCTACCAAGGGCAACACAGTAAGACTCTTTGTCTCAAAAAAAAAAAAAAAAAAAAACAAAGAGGCTCGGCGCCTGGGGCTTAAGCAGCTAAGGAGCCAGCCACATACACCTGAGCTGGCGGGTTTGAATCTAGCCCAGGTCTGCCAAACAGCAATGACAGCTGCAACCAAAAAAAAAAAAAAAAATAGCCGGGCACCTGTAGTCCCAGCTACTTGGGAGGCAGAGGCAGGAGAATCACTTGAGCCCAGGAGTTGGAGGTTGCTGTGAGCTGTGATGGCACAGAACTCAACCCAGAGTGACAGCTTGAGGCTCTGTCTCAAAAAAAAAAAAAAAAAAAAGAGGGTAGCGCCTGTGGCTCATCAAATAGGGTGCCAGCCCCATATAAATTTTGTATGCCTTCATCCTATTCATCTGCATTTTGTCACATGATTTTCACTGAATTTTAAGGAAGTTTTCCCTTTAGCCTCTATGTAATGATAAATAGCTTGATTTCAAAATACATATATGTACATAAAAAATGTGAGTGTATATAAAAATGAATATTAAGTAAGGCATTGTTCGGACTGTGATTAGTTATATATTCTTGGTAAAGTTGCTTAAACTTGTAAAGTTCTACTTTCATATTTATAATACAGGATAATAATCGTGCCTAACTCCTAAGATATTAAAAGCATTAATAAAAAAAAAGGATTCTAAGATCTGAAAAGCTAGCTTCTAGTTTTGGCTCTTCTCTTAGTTAACAGACCAAGGCAAAGCATGGAAGCCTCAGGATTTCAACTGATGGGAGAATAATAACAGCAACAGTACTAGGATTATTCTGAGGTGCAAAAAAAGGTTAACACTAGCACTCTTGAGTATATTCTAGGAGAGTATTAGCTATTATGCTTACCTTAAATCATGCATTCTCAATGAGAGTGATATTGCCCTCAATAGGGTAAAAACTGGCTCATGGAGGGGTGCAAAAAAGTCTTGCTCTTTAAAGATCAAGAATGCCTCTTTATCACCAATTTCTCAGGGGTGCATCCTAATAAGACAAGTATCTTATTTTGTGCTGGAGGTAATCAACTTAATGCCGCCTACACAGTCATTCCAATGGATTCCAGAGTACTCGATGTGAGGCAAGTGCAAGTTTCAGAACTTTTTGAATTTTTTTTCCCCAATTACAAGTTGAGTATCCTTGGTCCTAAATGACAAGAAGTGTTTCGGATTTCAATTTTTTTCAGATTTTGAAATATTTGCATTAGGTTTATCACTTGATCATCCAATGAGCATATCCTTTAAGCATCATGTCAACAGTCAAAAGGTTTCAGATTTTGGAGCATTTTCTTTTTCTTTTTTTTTTTTTTTTTGAGACAGAGTCTCAAGCTGTTGCCCTGGGTAGAGTACCGTGGTGTCACAGCTCACAGCAACCTGAAACTCTTGGACTTAAGTGGTTCTCTTGCCTCAGCCTCCCAAGTAGCTGGGACTACAGGTGCCCGCCACAACACCCGGCTATTTTTTGTCTTGCAATTCAGCTGAGGCCGAGTTTGAACCCACCACTCTCGGTATATGGGGCTGGCACCCTGCTCGATGAGCCACAGGCGCCGCCCAAGCCTGGTTATTTTTCAGTTGTAGTTGTCATTGTTGTTTGGCAGGCCCAGGCTGGATTTGAATCCATCAGCTCTGGTGCATGTGGCTGGCGCCCTAGCCACTTGAGCTACAGGCACTGAGCCTTTGGAGCATTTCAGATTTTGGATTATTTGATGAGGGATTTTTAACGTGTATTTTTAATCCAAAATTGGTTGCATCCCAAGATACAGGACCTATAGATACAGAGGGCTGACTGTAAATACCAAAAGAGAACAAATAAAAAGGGAAATGGAAAAAAATTTTCCCAGAGATGAAGTGTATGAGTTTCTAGGTTGAACGCAAATTGATTCAACACAGAGATTCCCCATTGTAAAAATCTGAAAACCAAAATAATGCTCCCTTGTGACATTTACAAGGGACTAAAAATCAGAAGCGCATCAGATTCCAATGACAATACATCTATCAAGATGACACTGGTGGAATCCTAATGTGTTTAAATATATTGAACTGAGATTAACTCCACTAGGGGAATATTTAGGGCCAAGATTTTGACAAGCATGAGGAGGAAAATCCTGTACTTCTGTAAGATGTTATTGTCTTACTCCATTTGGCCTGCTATGAGATACCATAGACTGGGTGGCTTAGAAAAACCTAGTATTTATTTCCCATGGTTATGGAGGCTGGAGGTGTTAGATCAGTAAGCTAGTGTGATTGGGTTTTGGCAGGGTCCTCCTCCAGACTGTAGGCTGTTTCTGGTATCTTTACATTGTACAAAGAGGAGTCTTTTTTTTTTTTTTTGCAGTTTTTGGCTGGGGCTGGGTTTGAACCCACCACCTCCAGTATATGGGACAGGTACCCCACTCCTTTGAGTCACAGGCACCGCCCGAAAGAGGAGTCCTTTTTATAAGGGCCATTAATCCCATTCATGACCTAATTACTTTCCAAGGGCTCTACTTCCAAATACCATCACCTTAGGTGTAAGAATTTCAACATATGGGCAGCGCCTGTGACTCAAGGAGTAGGGCAGTGGCCCTATACACCAGAGGTGGTGGGTTCAAACCTGACCCTGGCCAAAAACTGCAATTAAAAAAAAAAATTTTTTTTTTCAACGTATAAATTTGGGAGAGACACAAACATTCAGTCTATAGCAATGAACTTGCATGTGAAGCCACAGAGCTTGACATTCAGGGCTGAGGGTCAATAGGAGGCTGGTTAGGAGCAAACGCTAGCTCTGCTATGAAACTATTCCAGTGGAGAGTATAAATGTTTCGCTTTACACACAACTAACAATTATTTGGAAAGTGGGAATTCTCTTACTCTAATCTCTAGATCTGGCATTGTGTAAAGCTGTATTCTAATAGTTGTGCTGAGCAAAGTACTAAAAGGGTGACTGATAATTTCAGGGTTAAAAATCTTTATCTGTGGCTCAAGCAGCTAAGGCGCCAGCCACATACACCTGAGCTGGCAGGTTCGAATCCAGCCCGGGCCTGCCAAAACAACAATGATGGCTGCAACCAAAAAATAGCCAGGCATTGTGGCTGGCGCCTGTAGTCCCAGCTACTTGGGAGGCAGAGGCAAGAGAATCGCTTAAGCCCAGGAGTTGGAGGTTGCTGTGAGCTGTGATGCCACAGCATTCTACCCAGGGCAATAGCTTGAGGCTCTGTCGCAAAAAAAAAAAAAAATTGGGAATATTGAAATTGAAACCCAGTTATGTTTGGCAAGGTTCCCTTGAGCACATTCCTATCTGATATATATATGTTATGTCCTGGAGTTTTTCTTTAAACGTGAGACACGTTATTTTCTCTGGAGATGTTTTGCCTAGAGAAGAAAAGATTAAAGGAAAGACATGATAAATGTTTTCAAATACTTAGAGGGCTGCCATGTGGGCAAAGGAGGTGAGTTTATTCTGTGAGACCAGAGGTGAGCTGCTGGGGGGAGGCACAGTTAGCTCCACTGGAATTAACGGCTTCCTTTTATGGAGAAAACCCCTAACCAAGTGTTTCAGCAGACATGCCTTCTGCCCAGGGCCAGGTGCCTAGACAGCTTCCAATTTCCCTTCTGCTAAGAGTTCTTAGTCAAATCTGGTCTTTGCAGTTGGCCAATCATGGAGGTGGGGTTATGGGCTCAGTTGTGTCCTCCAAAATTCATATGTTAAAGGCTTAAACCCTAGTACCTCAGGATGTGACATCTTTGGAGACTGTACTTTAAAGAGGTGTTGACATTAAAACTAGGGGCTTGGCGCCTGTGGCTCAACGGGCTAAGGCGCCAGCCACGTACACCTGAGCTTGCGGGTTCAAATCCAGCCCAGGTCCGCCAAACAACAATGACAGCTGCAACCAAAAAAATGGCCGGGCCTGTGGCGGGTGCCTGTAGTCCCAGTTACTTGGGAGGCGGAGGCAAGAGACTCGCTTAAGCCCAGGAATTGGAGGTTACTGTGAGCTATAATGCCATAGCACTCTACCCAGAGTGACAGCTTGAGGCTCTGTCTCAAAAAAAACAAAACAAAACAAAAAACTAGGCCATTAGAGAAATCCCTGACAACAAGAGAAAATCTGAACATGCAGACACCAGAGACACACACACAGAGGAAAGACCATGTGAGAACACACAGAGAAAAGTAGCCACAAGCTAAGGACAGAGGCCTCAGACCAAACCTACCAACACCTTGATCTTGGACTTCCACTCTCCAGAACTGTGAGGAAAGTTTTCTTTTTTTTTGTTTTTTGAGACAGAGCTTCAAGCTGTCACCCTGGATAGAGTGCCGTGGCATCACAGCTCACAGCAATCTCCAACTCCTGGGCTCAAGTAAGTCTCTTTCCTCCGCCTCCCAAGTAGCTGGGACTACAAGCGCCCACCACAATGCCCGGCTATTTTTCGGTTGCAGCTGTCATTGTCGTTTGGTGGGACTGGGCTGGACTCGAACCCGCCAGCTCAGGTGTATGTGGCTGGCGCCTTAACCGCTTGAGCCAAAGGCGCTGAGTCGGAATTTCTTTTTCTTTTTTTCTTTTTTTGAGACAGAGCCTCAAGCTATTACCTTGGATAGAGTGCTGTGCAACCTCCAACTCCTGGGCTCAAGCGATGCTACTGCCTCCACCTCCCAAGTAGCTGGGACTATAGGTGGCCACCACAACGCCCAGCTATTTTTTGGTTGCAGCCATCATTGTTGTTTGGCAGGCCCAGGCTGGTTTTGAACCCACCAGCTCAGATGGATGTGGCTGGGGCCTTAACCGCTTAAGCCACAGGCGCCAAGTCAGAGAAGGAATTTCTATTGTTTGTCATTGTCACGGCAGCCCTAGCAAATTAATATAACATGATAATGGCCTTATGCTTTATGTTGGTCTGAATACCGCACGTCTGTGTTAAAATATATGAAAGCAACCAGTTTGTCCAATCAGTTACATCTAGTATATATCATTTTCACCTGTATAACTCATGAATGCATTCTTTATACTGAGGGTCGGAGGAAAATGCCTTGACAGTACACTGCACAACATCTGAATTACAAAAGCAATTTGAAAAAAATTCAAAGGATGGCACTCAAATAAATCTTAATTGATAGTCTAACAATTATTGAATTGTAAGCCCAGAGAATGTCTAAAAGTATACTTTTATATAATATAAGGACATTGTGCTCTAGAATACATCGTTGTCAGAACCTTCTAGAAGTTAGTATACTTTAGGAGACAATGGAGCTATTTCACCAGCAAGGTGCGTCCATCCTTGGGAAACACCTGAAAGATTTTCATTAAATAAAGTGGCTGCAAAGCTCGGCGCCTGTGGCTCAACGGGCTAAGGCGCCAGCCACATACACCTAAGCTGGCGGGTTCGAATCCAGCCAGGGTCCGCCAAACAACAATGGTGGCTGCAACCAAAAAATGGCCAGGCGTTGTGGCGGGTGCCTATAGTCCCAGTTACTTGGGAGGCAGAGGCAGGAGACTTGCTTGAGCCCAGGAATTGGGAGGTTGCTGTGAGCTGTCATGCCACAGCACTCTACCCAGGGTGACAGCTTGAGGCTCTGTCTCAAAAAATAAATGAATAAATAAATAAAAATAAAGTGGTTGCTATGGTCTGAATATTTATGTCCTCTCCAAACTTTAGTATGTTGACACCTAATCAGCAAGGTCATAATGTTAGAAGGTGGCGCCTTTGGGAGTTGATTAGGCCATGACAGTGGACCCCGCACAAGAGGATCAGTGCCCATAGAACACAGGCCCAGGGGAACTTGCTTGCCCCTTTTGCCCTTCTGCCACCAAAGACATGCAGATGGTGCTAGCCATGAGAAAGTGGGCCCTCACCAGACACCAAATCTGCTCGTGTCTTATCTTGGACCTCCCAGCCTCCAGAACTCTAAGAAAGAAATTTCTGTAGTTTATAAATTACCCAGGCTAGTGTACTTTGTTCAAACAGCCTAGATGGACTGAGACAGTGGCTAAAATAAATTGCATGCTTCCATGAGTGGCTTAGTCAGGGACTACCTCAATCCCTTCAAGAGGAAAGGCCTAAATCTTGGGATGTTACATGGATAAGCCGATAGGCCGACTGGCCTGTGCTCCCTCTGAGTGGACTGGAACATGGACCTTAGTTTAGGGTGGGCTTGAAAAGTCTCAAAATTATAGGGACCTGCAGAAAAGATCTCTAAGACTGGCCATGCAGAGACTACTGGCTCAACCTGTAATCCTAGCACTCTGGGAGGCCGAGGCAGGTGGGTTGCTTGAGCTCGAGTTTGAGACCAGCCTGAGCAAAAAGTGAGACCCTGTCTCCACTAAAAATAGAAAAATTAGGCAAGAGGATTGCTTAAGCCTAAGAGTTGGAGGTTGCTCTGAGCAATGACACCATGACACTCTCCCCAAGGGGAGAGCTTGAGACTTTGTCTCAAAAAAAAAAGAGAAGAGAAGAAAAAACATGTCTAAGACTGACAATCTTTAAGGCAAATAGCTATGGCATTTACCAACATCTTTCACCCATCCTGGGCAACAGTCATTCCCTTTTACCTAGTCCTGACCTTCCAGTAACTCAGCAGAGCTAACACATACAGGCAGGGAGACAGGACACCTGGTGGCCACACTTAGGAAGCTATTTACCTTATTCTTTCATTCTTCAATAATTGTGGATTGAGACAGTCTTGAATAAAATTTCCTCCCTTAAACTTTAAATCCAGAAAAATGGCTTTTAAGATTAAATTAAAACAAAAACAACAAAAGCATTTTTATAAAACGACATAATGAAATTAGCAAGTAGTGAGGGACACATCTAAAACAAATGCAAAGACTGAAACCTAATTATTGTACCCTCATATTAATCCAAAACTTAAAAAATAAAATAAAAAATATATACACATATGTTAAAATAAAGAAATTAGCAAGTAGATTCCTGTCTGCCCAACATCACTTAGATGCCTTCAATAGCTAATCCTCCACTTGGTTTTGAGTGCCCTAAATTCTAACAATATTGACAATATTAGAATTTCAGACATGGGTGGGGATGTTCATTTTATAGATGAAAATTGGCCCACAATGAGACAGAGATGCATTTAAGTCAAGGTCACACAGGAAAAGAGTGATTAAAGTGATCTTAGCCACGCATTAGAGATTAACAGAGAAGATGAAGAGAAATCTTTCTCTCTTGTTTTCTTACACGCCCTCACCCACCTCATTTTTTAAGTTAGAGAGAAAATTAAAAGTTCACTGCACTGTCAAAGACTTGAATATAGTTCAGAGGAAAGCATCTTGGCTTCTGATTAGTAAAAAATAAATCTGTGTTTCTTTAAGGATGAAAGCAGTAGAATATTTGTACCAGAAATTTGTCAATGACATAACTAATTTCAGAGCAGCCACACTAAACATATTGCTGCAGAGTCGGGGAATGAATTAAAACCAGTTCCCAGAAATCGCATACCATGGTACTTTTACCTAAGTTCAAGGCCTGTTTTGTGTGTGTTCCCTCCAGTTTTCAAAACAGTAAAAAACAGGATACAGCTTGAAAAAAGTCATGCAATAATATTGTATTTGAAATTCCAAAGTGCGTGTGAAGGGACCCTCTCTTTGTCTACTGAGCACTTGTATTTGATGGCATTACGAGGAATCCTCATTTAATCACAGGCAGATCAGGGTCTGACTTCATGTTTCCAGGCAACACCTGGACAACTGGTAGTAAGCATCTGTGAGAACCCAGCATGGTGTAGTCCTGGAAAGGATCTGGCTTTGTGAGTGCTGGCAGCGCAAAGGAAAGGGAACCTTGGGTAAGATCTGTAATACTGCAGTGTTTAACCCTGTAGGAAGGCTCAGCGCCTGTGGCTCAACGGGCTAAGGCGCCAGCCACGTACACCTGAGCTGGCAGGTTCGAATCCAGCCCGGGCCTGCCAAACAACAATGATGGCTGCAACCAAAAAATGGCCGGGCGTTGTGGCAGGCGCCTGTAGTCCCAGCTACTTGGGAGGCGGAGGCAGGAGACTCACTTGAGCCCAGGAATTGCAGGTTGCTGTGAGCTGTGATGCCATTG
>CAUYRH010081830.1:0-32554 GCA_963574655.1 Perodicticus potto
GAACAGGTTTCTGACAAGGAAGTTCTCTGAGTTCCCTGACTCCCTAGCAATGTCTAAACACAATGATGAGAAACTTACCTCAACCTCTCTAGCCAGCTAAACAATGGTAAAAACTCACTCAAGCAGAGATTCCCAGGAAACAGAATTTCCCAGGTACTGGGCTTTCCAAGTTGTCCCCATGGTTACTGAGTTACCCCCCTGAGCCGCCACACAGCTACCCCCTGAGCCAACTACCTGACTGTGACTCTGCCTTGTAACCCGCCATGTTTTGCTTTTGTACATGCTTACTTTGCCACATCAGCACAAAAAGGGTATAAAAGGCTGCCTGCATTTCTCTTAGGGGCCGTTTGCCTTTTGGGGGCAGCGGTCCGTCTGTGCAGATGTAATCACCTGATTCGGCCATTTGTCCTTTGGGCAGTGGTCCGTCTGTGCAAATGTAATAAATGACCACCTGATTTAGGCTGTCTGCCTTTTTGCAGCAGCCCCCCTGCGCATGAGTAAATAAAATCACCTCTGATTTGTACCCAAAGTGGGGGTCCGTATTTTTATGGGTGGCCTCAGTTACAACATCCTAACCTCTGTCAGCCACACGAGTGAGCCATTTCAGAGGTCAGGCTCAGTGAAGCCTTCAGACGGCCGCAGCGCCAGCTGAAACCTGATTCCAAGGCCATGAACATCTCCAAGTGAGAATCACCCAGATGAGCCCAGTCAACTCACAGGCCCACGAGACAGGCTGTGGTTGCAAGCCACTGAGAGTTAGCTAATTTGATCCTCACAGCAACACAGGGAGGAAGTCATTCTTATCTCCTTTATCGAGGAGGCAACGAAGGCATAGAGGGGCTATTTAGTCCCTGGAACTATGCTCTGAGGCATTTATATCGCCATTTTACAGAGGATAAACTAAAACTCTGAGGGATTAGAAAATCTGCCTGGAATTAAAACCTAGTGGCTGTGATAAGAGACCTCTAGTCTTTAGGCTTGAGCTCCCAGCCTCTGTCCTCGGTGTGGCTTCCACCCTCCCTGGCAAGTGTGGCCCTTTTCTAACTGCACTTCTGCATTTCATGCCAACAGGCCCTTCTAGGGAGCTCCTCCCTTCCCCAGAAAGCACCAGGAGCTAACTTTTTGTAAGCTAAGAACTGTAGTGGGCAAAAATGAATTCCAGATGGAGTGAAGAGCTAAACAAACAAACAAAAAACTAGAATAGAATAATATTTGCAAAAAATATAGGAGAGTATTTTTATAATCTTGGGGGAGTAAAAGCCTGCTTCAACAAGTCACAGAACCCAGCTGCTGTAAAGGAGAAGACTGATGTACTTGACATGTGACATGCATTTATTTCTCCAGAATAGCACTATTCTAGAACATGACTGAGTTCACACTTCTTCCAGGCCCAGGCTGGGTATAGTTCAGCTCAGCCTGGGTCTATTTCTCCCCAACCCTTAATTCATGGGGCCACAGTGATCAAAGGTTTTCATGTTTCCATCCTGGGATGGGGGCTGCATTGAGAGGGGCTGGAGGAGCTGAGGATGTTCACTGTCCCTATTAAGCTGGAGATGAGGCTTATCCCTTCCTGTCTTAGCCTTGGTTTTTTCCTTATACATGACATGGAGGAGTGAGGTCACCTCCAAGGCTTCTGTTGCCCCAAGAGTTGGAGATGGGATACTTTCCTGGCCTTCCATTCCAACGGCAGACAATAAGTCTCCTGATAGCAGCTGTTCCTGGCCTGGTCTCAAAGGATAGACTTTGAGAAGGATGGACTTATGGGACTTACAAGGATGTCTCCTTGATTGTCAGTGGCCTTGGAGGAAGAGCTGCCAAGCAGAGCTGGACAAGGATAGGGCACAGGATGCCAAAGGCTCTGCCACTCAGCTCTCAAACTTCCCAAGGCTATGTGAGGTCCCATCTGCATGAGCACAAAGGTGGGCTTGAACCTCAGAGGGGCTAGGTTGTTCTGAGCTAGTAGGAAAAAGCAGGCCAGTTTGTCTAGAATGTGTAGGGGGATCATGATGGCCAGATTTCTATTTGCCCTTTTCACAGGGGTTGGGGGTTCTCCCTTATAAATTGTTGTTTCTGCTTCTAGTCTGGCAAACTGCAAGAGAATTAAGTGTTTGGGCTACTCACTACTGCTGAGAGATGGCCACCATGTTCCTTACTCATCACATAACTTAGAAATAACTGTAGAAGTCCACTCTGAACAAAGAGACAGTCTCTTCACATGCCCTACGGCTGGAATAGGGCTCCACAGTGATAAGGGACACACAGGCTCCTTCTGCCTTTCTGCTCTACCCTTGTCAGTGAGTGACTTTCAATCCTTAAGGTTGCCTCTGCTCCAGCCATCACGTCTGTATTCCAGTCCAAAGAGAGGGAAAAAAAAAAAGAGAGAGAGAGGAAGAAGGAAGAACAAAAAAACTCTCCAAATCAGCTTCCTCGGAAATCATACCCAACAATCTCTGCTCACATTTCACTGACCAGAATTTAGCTACCCAGTTGCAGGGGAGGCTGTGAAATGGAGTTTTTTAGTGTCAGATTAAATGAGGACAGTTTCTGAGAATGGGAGGATGAATATTGGTAGGTGAGTAGCAGTTTCTGTCATCCTTAGCATGGCAGTCAAAGCTTTAAATCAATTTTTATGCCGGTGAGCTCCTCCCCTTCCTCTTTCCTGCAGCACAGGCCTGGCACAGACAGGAAAAGATGGCTGTTTAGCCCTGACTTGGATAACTTATTCTTGTGCATTTCAGAGCATTCTGCCTTCCAGCTCAGCCTTTCTGCTCCTTCTAAGGCAGAATCTGGAAACCCACATGAAGGGCAGAGCTTCCAGTGGCTTTTATTCTGTTCTTCAGGGGGTTTGGTTAGTTTCCATCCAGTCTTCTTGGAGTTGACCCCTGGGAAGCCACTGCTTCCTTAGGACCACTGCCGGAGGCTGCTGCAAGTGTGCTTGTGTATATGTGTGCACACTGCTTGCACCCCCCAGCTGACTTGCTCTCACACATGACCTATGTCTTCCTTCAACTCTCTTTAGAGCACATACACCTGTAACCCCTCAACTCTCTTTCTCTCTCTTACACACACACACACACACACACACACACATACACAGGGAAAAAAAGGCAGTTAGCTGTCTTTTAACCTGGGGCAGGTTAAGATAAATGGTCTCCCATGGTATGGAAGGTTCAAATGATGGTGGCCTGTGAACTGTGAACAATTTTATTATTTATCCTTTCAGCGAGGCAACCTCTCAAATCAAATATTGGGTCTAATTTTTAAAGCCATCCTCATGACAGTGGTTTTCCATTTAATCCCCCAGAGCTAACAATATGTAATCAGTTTTCCTTAACAAATGACCTCCTTTAACTTCATTAGTTCATAATTAATTTGCTAGCATGTAACCAAGATAATTAACACTCCTGATTAGAGACAGGAAAAGAGGGAACCTCTGTTTTCATGGTCAAGGCAAACATTGATTAAAATCTGAGCTGTTTCCTAATTTTCCTTGCAATTTAATTCAGTGAAAGTGGTGATTGGTGATTTGTGCTTGTATAAAAAATGAAATTGGAGGCGAGACAAATGAATCTTGCTACAGAGCACTTTATTACCAACTTGTGTGCTGGATAATGTTGTTTTCTTTTCCTTAGATACAAAGATATGAAGCAAGAGGATGAAGTGGCAACTGAGTATGTTTAATGGTGACTTTATATACCAGGAGAGACTTTGAACTCATAAGGAGCAGGGTGGGCTGGGTGGGGAGAATAAGCTCAGTAGTAATAGCCATAATCTTGAGCATCATCTTCTGAGTGGTCCAGCCCATTGCAGTCTGCAAAGCCCTTCTACTCCCTTGTTTGGTTCCCACACACCTCTGTGATGGGGATGGCAGGAGGGACCAACCCAGTGAGTTTCATATGACAACATAGCCCCAGAAAAGTGAGAGCCATTGAGGAATGTTGTGCTAGAGCTGGGACCTGAGTTTCCTACAGGCTGAGCCTGTTTCTTTCTCTTCTTCCTGGAGGCTGACATGACAATGTTAGGTAAGCCTGGGCTTTTTGCATTTCTCTGTGTCACCTGCACACATTGCAGCACTAGGTTGCAGGAAGCAGGGTGTTTAGGGTACAAAATTGCAGGAAGCCTTCACTCTCAGTCTCTCCTGTTTTGTGCCCTGAGAAGCCTCCTGACCTCACCCTAGGCCAGGCCCTGTAGCAGAGCTGGCTGACATTGGTGTCCACAGAATCCACCCCAGGCACTGTGCTAAGCATTTTAGTGCATTAACTCATTTAATCCTCATAACAGCTCTGTTGATATGGGTATTACTGATACCTCCATATTTACTAATGAGGAAAACTAAGCTTAAGAGAGGAGTGAATTGTCTGAAGTCACAGGCTAGCAGTGGCAGCTTGGTCAGCAGCTGGCCTCCAGGGTTGGTGATCCTTTGCCCTGCAGCCAAGTCCGGTGTCCCGGGTAAAGAAATGCTTGCACCTGGACACCACCTGCTCATGGCTGCTTGCTCTGGCCTGCCCTGCATAGGGTTCTTCGAAGAAGTGTTTGGGAAAGGGAGAGAAGTCAGTGCCACTGTGGCCTTGGGGGTGTGGTTCCCGTGTGTGAGGGTCGTGGTGGGGATGGTGGGCCCCATGAGGGAGCCAAGGAATGTGGCCCAGGCCCCTCAGGTAGGCAGGAGTGACTGATGAAGATAGAGCAGCAGTATGCCGGCCTCCCGCAGCTTCCCAATCCTACAGTCCCCAAAATTCTGTGGGGGAGGGATTCTTCTCCCTTCCTCTTCCCCAGGGATGGAAGATGGGGTGCACATGCTCAGTGGGGCTGGGGTTTGGGGATCAGTGTAGCCAGACTAAGCCTTGAAAGCCCAGTGTGAGGGAGCCCTTCCAGAGTACTCCCTCAATGCCAGCTCAAGGAGCACGTGCTCTCTGAGGGAAGGAAGGTTGGGGGGCAAGAGGCTGGCACTGCAGGGGTGGGAGAGCCCCCCAGGACCCTGAGCAGTGCTGAGGTGAGGCGGCCCAGAGCCCGCAGGCAGTGAGGGGGTAACTGGAACTGAAGCAGATCCAATAGGCTGTGATCTATAATTTATACCCACCTCCTTCCAGAAAGGGCTGTCAGCTGCCTGCCGGGGGATTTGTAACTGCAGGTTTTGCTTTGATGAAGCTAAGGGGGATTTCAAGTGGTCCCTTGAGTTAGGGCTTCCAGGATTAAGATCCTGTTTTCTCGGGGGTTAACTTCTTTCATCCTCACAGCCCTGCCGCAGTGATTATTTTCATGTGACAGATGCGGAAACTGAGATTTAGAGGGTGAAGTGATTTGTCCAAGGTTCCACACCTGGGGAAAGGCAGAATTTCAATCCAGGTCTGTTTGATTTGGGCAGCACCCAGGACCTTCCCTGGGATGCAGATGGTGATATTGCTTTAAATCTCTCAGCCACACCTCTTTGATGCCCATAGCCATTTCAGGCAGGACCCAAGTTACCCAGATGGTTCTAGTCACCCGCTAATACCGACCCATATTTCCCTGGGTACATTTCCATCCAAAACACGGGTTTTGGCAAGTCCTGAATGGATCATCTTTTCTTATGGAGAGTAAGGAGAGAGGGGCCATCTGACCATCTGTATGCTTTGTCCGCACAGACCCAGCGGCAGTAAAGATACCTTTCCCATCTCTCCAACCAGAGGGTCCTACTGTGGATGATGAGGTCCTTGAGAACACGGCACTGGAGTCAGATTGTCTGCCTCCAACACGGGCTCTGCCTTAGGAGGATGTATTAGTCAGCTTGGGCAACCATAACAAATAAGCCTGGGGGCCCTAAATGATAGACACTTATTTTCTCACAGTTCTGGAGCCTGGAAGTCAAGATCAAGTATGGACAGGGTTGGTTCTCCTGAGGCCTCTCCTGTTGGCTTACAGACTCTCTTCTTGCTGCATACTCACATGGCCTTTCCTTTATGAGTGCACCAGTTGTTTCTTTCTCTTCTTCTGAGGACTACAGTCATATTGGATCAGGGTCCCACCCTCTGAGAACAATTTGCATCAGAGGCTATGGCTTCAATAACCATATTGAAGGGGGTTGGGAGAACCCAATTTTAGTCCATAACAAATGACTTTTGCCTAGAGCCTCCATAAGCCTCAGGCGCCTCACCTGTTACATGGGGATAACAAAGTTAACTATTCCATAGTTTTTGAAGGGATTAAATGAGATAACACATGTAAATCAATACATGTGTATAGAGAGGGCTCAGTGTACTGGGCATCACCATCACCACAGTCATCACCATTACATTATTTTTAGCAGTCTAAAGGGCATGACCAAGACCCAAAGGGCTGTTGGTTTCACACTTCTGGGTCCTGCTTGTCATTTGCGGTTAAAGGTTGTAGTTATAGAAGATCAGAGTGGCAAGGATCTTGACCTTGACAGCAAATGTTGATTCTACAAGTGAGGTAACTGGGGCTCAGAGCTGGTGGCTCAGCTAGAATCAGAATGCTGGCATCCTGTTCCCTAGCGGGGCATGCTCATGGCTTCTTAAACCATTTCAGTGACCAATAGGTGCCAGGACATGGCTCCCATTCCGGTTGGGGGCACACATGGAATATTTGGACAATTCAACTAGTTTTTTCCCCTTAAATGCTTTGTGAACTGTTTCCTTCCTGTCTTAGTGGAATGCCTGTCACATAGTGAATGAATAAAAGTTATTAATTTCAAAAACCTTACACATGGGTCCAATCCCCCCTTACCCCACCAGCCTGTCTCCAAAAACGCAATGTTCTAGCACCTGCTGTGATGACATCAAACCTTCCAAGGGCAGCCTAACATTTCCTTGCCTTATCCTACCCATGCATCTGTGTCTCCCTGGGAATTTGGATGGAAGTATTAGAAATCTACCAGGTTTCAGTCAGAAGGGCATGATGACTCACTTGTTTTGACAGTATAATATCTCCAGATAAAAATAATGCAGAAGCTAAAAAACAAAAACACCCCCAAATGCCTGGCAGCTCAGTTTCTAACTCAATCTCTACTTCCTCTATCTTTTTTCCAGAAGAACCCCCAACGGGGCTCAGGTATGGGGCTCAATGGGGGTGAGCCTTTGACCCAGCCCTCTCCGCTTTGCTTATAATTGCTTTAGGGCTGGGTGTGTGACCAGTTCTGGCCAATTCAACTAGAGGGATATCTCCTGGGAACTTGATTTAGATGAAAAGCTGCTTCCCCCAACTTTGGGATGCACTTTTTAGGGGAAGCAGTGACGTAGCAGCTGTCTTACAACCAGGAAGGCAACACCTACACAACTGACTCAGAGAATATGACCTGGAATCCTGACACTGCAGAGTCATGAACCTACCCTTGAGTCTCCTACTTCCAGACTTCTTGTTATGTGAGATGAAAACCTCTACTTTGGGGCCAGGTTTATTGGGGTGTTACTTGCAGCCAAAGACACCCCAATTGAAGCCATCCTAACATAGATAAGGAACAAGGAGCAAAACACCCTATACCCCAGAGATTGCATTAATCAAGAACCAGTAAGCAGATGTGGGAGACCAAGGGCTGGTCTCAGTCCTGCGTTCACCTGGTCAGTCCTACCGGAGACCAGTGCCAAGATAGAAATGTTCCTTGGGTTGTCCTCATCCAAGCTCTTTCTTTAACAATTCTCAAAGGACTTATTTTGGAGAATAATATTTTTTAAATTGAGGTTTGACTTGAAAGCGAAGGGATCTCTGAAAGTGAGGGCTCCAATCTTAAGTGTACAGCTGGATAAATCACACATGTATACACCCAAGTAACCGCCACTCTTACCACAATCATTTCCAGAACGATCTCTTACCCCACAGAGGTTGAACAGTTCATCCTCTATCTCCATAGATGAGTTTTGCCTCTTTCTGAGTTGATGAGTTTCATCCCTGCTGCCATGTGTTATCAGTGATTCTTCAGCATTGAGTGGTACTCCATTGTGGGAACCGTCTACCAATTTATTTAGTTATCCAATGGTGGATGGATTTGGGGATTGTTTACAGTTTGAGCTATTATAAATGTTGCTGCTCTGAACACCTCTGGGGTGCTTTCCAAAGTGCTTCTTTTAACATGAAGCTTTACAAAGATGCTAGAATTGGTTAAGAATGAGTGAAGCCACAATTGAGAGTCAAATGCATGCAGCCTGGTTTACACGTAGTTAACTAAACATGCCTCAGTAGTTCTGGCTGATAACAGGTATGTCTCCAGAATAGTCTGGAATTGGCCACCAAGTTTCCCCTCTAGGTTGGTGGTGAGGCCCTTGGCTAGATGCAGTGAAGGGAAAGTGTCTGTTCCCACTCAGGGATGGAGGTGATCGTAAGAACCCCTGGATTCAGTTCCCAGTCCTGATGGCTCACCCTGTGACAGGTGATCAGATGGTTCTCTCACCCCTCCTCCACCCCTACCTTTGTGCCATGTACCAACAGGCACTGCCCTGAGAAGTGGGGCACAGGCACTGGGATCCCAGCCTTGTCTTGCTCTCCCTCCTTTCTGGCTCCTGACATCACCTCACTCTGCCCACCCCCCCACACTTGTCCACCTGCTTCTCCGCATCTAATCCTGTTTCTGGATTTTCACTTCAGATGCAGAGCTCACACGCATGGGACCCAAACATGTGCCAGGTATGGTATCCAAACATGTGCCAAGTGTATACAACCTACGCTGCACATTTTCCTGTACAGTACACGCCGAGTGGGACGTCTTGGGATGAGACGTCCTGGGACGAGAGTTACCACACTTTGCAGATGGGGAAGGGAGAGCTGCATGAGGCTGAGCAGCCCCTAGGCCAGAGTTCTGATCCAGGCTGCCTGGCCTCACTTCTAGGCCCCTTTCTGCTAGTTGTTCTCTATAAGATGGTGATGGGTGGATAATGTAACGTAGTAGGTGAGGGTCCCAGCTAGGTGGATTCAGATGTGGCTGGGCCTGGACACTGGGGCCCACCCAGCAGTGTATGTGCCACCTAGACTAAGGAGTTTGCTGGGAGAGAAGTCACCCTAAAGTAGAGGGAGCCAGGAAGACTAGCTCAGCCCAGCACTGGCCATGGCACCAGAGTAGGTAGTGAGACTTCAGCCAGCCTGAGCCCAGCTTGGGACCTCCAGGCATAGACCCTCTGGACCCATCTCTGCAGTCTACAGGGTGGTGATACCCTGAGATGTCAGTGTGGCTGCAGTGCAGCTGGGAACCTATAGGACCAAGTGGGGGGTGTGAGTGGGTAGGAGGCCTCGGCATGGTACTGGGTGGCAGGGGGATTTGGGCGAAGACAGAACTTCTCTGCTTCTTGTGCCAAGCAAGTGACATGCATGGGCAAGTCCAGTCCCCCAGCCACAATGGCGTAACAGAAGTAGGTGTGCACAGGGGCTGTGTGAGCCCCACCAGCCTGCCTCTTCTGTGGCACCTGTGCTCGAGGGCTGTGCTGCCGAGGAGCCCTGCAGGTGTTTCATTTGGACTCGACAAACAGTGACCCAAGGGCCAAATCTGGCCCACCTGTGAACTAAGAATGGTTCTTAACATTCCAAATGAAAGGACCTGCCTCAATGTTGGCTCTTGGCCTGCGAGGCCCAAAATAATTACCATCTGGGCCTCCACACTGGTCCCTGGCGTGGGCTGTCCTCAGAGTCTGGCCTGAAGGGCAGCTGACTGCCAGCGGAGGTGCCTGGTCCTGCCCACGTCCTGGCTGCCCTTCTGGCCATCTTCTCTGAGGGGGATGGGACACAGGTTTCCCTGGCCTTGGCACAGTGTGCCCCCGTACCCTTCAGGTCCCCTTTGCACAGAGGGGGCTCATCCCCAAGAGCAAGCCCCCTCTTCAGCCACTCCTCCCTCGGTCTTTGCAGGGCTGCTGGCGCTCCTGTTGGCCGTGCCTGCCGGAGGCAGGTGTGTTCCTGCCAACTGAGCAGCATCTTGCTGATAAAACCTAATGAGCTGCGTTTAACAACAACACGGCCCTGCCATGTGGCTTCCTCCCGGGGCTGCCCATCTGTCGGCCCTGGGAGGCCACACTTCGTGCAGCTGGAACCCTCCCCAGTCACCAAATCAGGAGAGAGCTGCGTCCCCCAAGCCAGGCCCAGCACACAGGCCAGCAATCTTCATGCTCAGCTTGTGCCAGCTCCTGGCCACCCTCCAGGCTTTCGATGACACCACCAGATGGTGAGTAACGGAGGGTGAAAAAGCTCCCGGGAAGGCCTGGGCATGGAGCAGGGGGAGAGGCAGCCAAACAGAAGGCGCCTGACCATGGCCGTGGGGAGGGCTCCAGGTGTGGCCCGCCTTTGTTTGGGCCAACTAGCTTTTATTCTTGACCCCTTGCCAGTCATCCTTCCTATCCACTCCTTGTCATTGTCCCCAGGGACCTGCCAACTGGATACTTATATTAATATTTTACAAAGGACTAGCAAAGATGGGGAATGGGCAGGAGCGTGTAGCACACAGGCCTGGGCCAGGGTGTTGTGGGAAGGGTGGCTGCTCCATGGCCATATTGCCTGCAGATGTCCTAGCAGAGCTGGACTCTAGGCTGGATCAATCTTTGCCCATTTCCTGGAGTGAAGGATCGGGAGTGCTGTAGCCCATTCTGTACTCCCTGAGCCATAGGTTGGGTTGTCAGGTCAAAGGGTTTGCCCTGTCAGGGCTTTGACTGATGTCCTCTTAGCCCTGATGGTCCTGAGCATAGAGCTAGAGAGGCCAGTGTTCACAGACAAGTCCAGTCCCCAGCTGAGCCAGCTGTCTCCTCCTCCTCCAGACCCACCCCGGTCTGTCTAGCTAGAGGAGCAAGAGGGTGAGGCCTCACAAGACACCCAAGCTGGGCCAGGGCTGATCCAGCTCCACATATTGCAAAAATGCCATTATAAAGATCTACCTGGCTGGGCACCCATAGCTCAGTGGTTAGGGCACCATCCACATATGCCCGGGCTGGTGGGTTCGAACCTGGCCTGGGCCTGCTAAATAACAACAACAACAACAAAAATAGCTGGGCGTTGTGGTGGGTGCCTGTATTTCCAGCTACTTGGGAAGCCGAGACAAAAGAATTGCTTAAGCCCAAGTGCTGTGAGCTGTGACGCCGTGGCATCCTACCGAGGTCAACATAGTAAAACTCTGTCTCAAAAAAAAAAAAATCTACCTGTGTGTGTTGGCTCACACCTGTAATCCTAGCACTCTGGAAGGCCAGGCGGGAGGATCGCTTGAGGCCAGGAGTTTGAGACCAACTCTGAGCAAGAGTGAGACCCTATCTCTACTAAAAATAGAAGAATTATCTGAGTGTGGTGGTGGGTGCCTGTAGTCCCAGCTACTTGGGAGGCTGAGGCAGGAGGATCCCTGAGTCCAGAAGTTGGAGGTCCCAGTGGGCTAGGATGATGCCACTGCACTCTAGTCTGGCAACATAGAGAGACTCTAGCTCAAGAAAAAAAAAATCTAAGCTGACCTGAGGAGAGTGGGTGACCTATTTCACATTAGCTGAAGGACATCATTCTGTACATCATTAGAACTGTCAAGAGGCCATGCAATCATGACCTGCAAAGGAGCTCTGGGCTATTTGGTGGCTGGAGCTGAAGAAAGCTGGGGTAGGTACCCTGCATTATAGAGTGGGGAGGAGCTGAAGTTGCAGGGGGCCTGGAGTGAAAGAGAAGGCTGAGTACTTGTTAGGAGCTGGCACCTAGGCTGGTGGGATGGCTGTGGTGCTCTTTGAGAGCAGGCAGGTGCAGCCACGATTTAATTTCAAAGTGCTTTGCAGGGCCTTCTATCCTTTGTGTTTCCAAATCACCAGCGCAGTTTCCTGCTCAGGCCTGGGGTGGGAGGTGGGATGTGTGCCCTTTGGTTGGGGACCACGTGAGCACAAAGAGGGAACCCCAGAATGCCAAGTAGAAGGCTGGGATTCAGGGTAATAAACACTTTGAGGGGCCCAGGGCTGGGATGCAGGAGGGGGATTGAAGCAATGGCATTTAGACCTTAAAGGGCAGTGAGATCACAGATGACAGCTGGGTTGTATCCATACTAGAAATGTCACCTGAGCCACTTGAGCCCACGGTGGGCTTTGCTCTGCTGGACAATTCCACTGTCTACATCCCCAATGACTTTTTTTTTTTTTTTTTTGAGACAGAGTCCCACTCTGTTGCCCTGGGTGGAGTGCTGTGGCCTCATAGCTCATAGGAACGTCAAATTCTTGGGCTCTATCAATCCTCTTGCCTTAGCCTCTGGTGTAGCTGGGACTATAGGTGTGCACCACAACACCCAGCTAGTTTTTCTATTTTTTAGTAGCGATGAGGTCTCAAACTCCTGAGCTCAAGCAATCCACCCACCCCAGCCTCCCAGGGTGCTAGGATTATGGATGTGAGTCAGCACAGCACAGCACAGCACAGCACACCTCCCTGGCTTTTAAGGCAAACAGAGGAGTCTGCAGACCAGTTTGCTATCTGGTGAGACAGAGGGCTTCACATGGGCTCAAGCCATCCCTTCTGGGTGTCGGGAAAGACCTAGGGTATTTGAATGTTCCTTTTATTCTCTTGTTTTATCTCAACTGATAGGAATAAATGTCAGGAATCAAAAACTCAAAGAATTGCTGTGGAATTGTTTGAGAGGACAGGGAAATCTGGCTCACGGGGACCCAGCCCAGGTGCAAATGGCTCTGGAGAAGGCTTTCCCAGAGGGGACCAGAGCCAGACTAGTCCTGTATAGGCGTAGAGTGAGGAGAAAGAGGCAGGCCCCAGAGGGTCTCAGGCATGGCAGCTCTTGGCCAGGGCTTAAAGAGTTAAAGAAGGTGGAGCCTACAGGTAAGTTTAGCTACTCCCAAACTGCTATATTGGAGAAACCTTCTAGAGAAGCCCAAGGGGCCTGAGCTGCTGCAGGGATCCCAGCCCAGGCTTCAGAAGTGGGACAGGGAGTGAGACTTGAGATGGTTCCAGATCCCAGCATTCAAGCTGCCCCAGATGACACTGTGGGGTAGAGACGGGTTGCCCTCCCTAAGCCCTGCAGCTCACATGCAGAAGAAAAGACAGCAGCTTCTCTCACGAAAGACATGTGCTGCTGTTTTAAACCAGAAAGATTGGAAGTGTTTGCTATGCAGCTATTACTCACAGACACAGGGTTGGGAGAAGCTCATTACTACATGTCACATAGCCATTTGGTCAGATAGTTTACAGATAAGAACTCAATCAGGCAGCACCTGTAGCTCAGTGTATAGGGCACCGGCCACATCGAGTGTGGCAGGTTCAAACCCGGCCCGGGCCAGCTAAACAACAATGATAACCGCAACAACAACAACAAAAATAGCAGGGTGTTGTGGTGGTTGCCTGTAGTCCCAGCCACCTGGGAGGTTGAGGCAAGAGAATCACTTAAGCCAAGAGGTTGAGGTTGCTGTGAGCTGTGACACCATAGCACTCTACCCAGGGTGACGGGTTCAGATTGTGTATGAAACCAGCACATTGTACCCCTTGATTGCACTCTTGTACACAGCTATGATTTAATAATAAAGACAATTTTAAAAAACCCCAAAAAACTAAAAAAAAAAACTCATTCAATTCTCTTACAACAGAAAGGCATCCCCACCAGCCCTGTTTTGAGATTACACCAGTAATCACAAGAACTAAGTAACTGGAATTCTCACCCAACTTTATATTGAGCTGACTGATCAGCCTGGGGCAAGTCTCACCCCTGATCTGTTGAACAGTAGAGTTCCAGTCCTGGCACCAGTGGAGTCCCAGTCCTGGGACAATAGAGTACCGGTGGCCTCACCTGAACCCTTTCTCCTTGGCCTCATGAGGCTGACCCTTATGGAACATTAGGCCATTTGAGGCCAGAGAAGCCAGGAGACATACACGGGCATGATGGGCCACTCCCCAGGGGGCAGCTCCCCCAGTGGCAGTGGGAATGGGTGAAAACTGTGCCCTGGACCATAGAGCTTTTCTAGGGCATGGAGAGCTAATTTATTGTTAGCATTTCTCATGTATCAGGCACTGCTCTAAATATTAACTCATTTAATCCTCACAACAACCCTATGACATAGATACTATTAATATTACCCTATTGTGCAGATGGAGAAAATGAGGCACAGAGCAGTTAATGAAATTGCCTGGAGTTTCATGGCTAGTGAGAGATGGAACTGGGATTTGAACCTAGTCAGTTTGGTGGAGAAGAATCCCAAGTGGAGGGTCTTAAACAGTGAGGTCCATGAAGCTTGACAATGTTGTTCGTCCTACGGTGGTGATTTGCTCAACACCTGCAGGGAGCAGGGAAGGGCTGGGCAAGGGAGAAGCTGAGCTTTGAAGCAATCCTGAGAGAAGCCTTGGCTGACCCTACAGGGAGTTCTGAGATGGGATGATCCTTAGGGTTTGCTATGGTCTGAATGTTTATGTGCCCCAATTTATATGTTGAAATCTTCACCTCCAAGGTGATGGCATTAGAAGGTGGGGGACTTTGGGAGATGATTAGGTCATGGGGTGGAGCCCTTATGAATGAGATTAGTGCCCTTATAAAAGAGTTCTGAGAGAGACCCCTCATCCCCTCTGCCATGTGAGGACACATAGAAGTTTCCATTCATGAGGAACAGGCCCTCATCAGATACAGAACCTGCTGGTGCCTTAATCTTGGATTTCCCAGCCTCCAGTATAGTAAGCAATGAATTTCTGTTGTTCTTAAGCCATCTAGTTTATGGTATTCTGTTATAGCGGCCCAAAGGGACTACGACAGGGCTGGTCCAATTTTGAATGAAAGGACCAGATCTTCATGACTGCCTCCCTCCCTGGCAAGCTGTCTGGGAAGGAGGTGTGGCCTTAGCTGAGTGGGTTCACCCTAACAGCTGAGGGCTGGCCATCCTGATGGGGTATGTACCCTTCAGTCCTGACAGAGGTCTGGGGAAGGCCTCTCTGGGAGGGGTGAGGGGGACCAAATCCCACAGGGCCTCAGGAGCCAGGGATGTGGCCATTCCTCCAAGTGGGACAGGAAGCCACCAGTGAGGAGTGACACAGTTTGACTTCAAATCAGAGGTTCACTGCATTTGCTCCGTGGGGAGCAGGAAGTATGTGGCAGATGGGGGCCAGTGAAGAGCCAATGAAGGCAGTAGGGATGGGAGGAGGGAGCATGCCGAATACTCTTTGGAGGTGAAGTCCAGAGGATTTACTGATGGGGTGGATATGGGGCAAGAGAAAGACAGGGGTGTAGGTCCAAGGTTTGGCCTGGATGATTGGAAGAACAGGTACGGGATGGTGAGAGCCATTAAGTGAGTTTGGGGGAGGAGGTGGCATCTTCAGTGAGTTCTCCCCTCTACAGTTCCCAGGGCCCCACCTTTCCCTGTGCAGATGCTTACCATATTCAGTGAGCTGCCACAGCCTGGGCTCCCCAAAATCCACTGTTCCAGGGTGACTGTTTTGATCTCCACAGTAAGTGCTTGTGGAATGGGTGTGGGGATGGAGGAATTCAAGAAAATCTTGGAGTAGAATAATACTTGGCTCAGCAAGGGCTGAGGAGAGGGAGTTTTCTGGGCTTGCCGACTTCTGCTGGTGGGAGTCCCATGGGGAGAGATCCTTTCTGGCAGGCAAATGCTCAGGGTAGCTGGTCCCAGCCAGATTCCATGCCACCTCTCTTCTCCTCTCCTCCCCCATTGTCTGTTGATCTGGAGACTGCTGGAAAAAGGAAAACGGGGGTGGGGGCATGGGGGGGGGTGCTTCTCTCAGGGAAGATCTTTGAAATATCCCCGTAGAACAGATTCCCATTGGAGCAGGCTGAGCCTCTGCAGGGCTTGTTGCCATGGCAAACAGCCATTCACAGGGAGCCAAGCAGATTCCAGAACCCCCACCTCGCCATCCCATTGGTTACCCTGTGACCCAGCCCAGCAAAGAAGCTGAGTCTCTACCTGGAATCTGGCCTCCCCCTTGACAGGCCTGTGTTCTGGCTGTCCCAAGGCTCACGACCTGTCAGCCTCAGAAGAGGACGATTCCTCTTGGGGCTGAAGAGCTGAATCCTGGCCTCTGAGCCCTCACTGAAAGCCAATCCTGGCTGTCTGCTGGGTCCTGGCTGGGCCTTACAGGTTACCACATCAGATGCTTAGGAGCAACTCACAAGCCAGTGACTGAGGTTGAATTATTGTTTTGCTGAGTCAACCAGAATGTCTCTGTTTTTTTGGCCACTGGGCGAGTAGAGTGAGGTCTCCTATATCAGGGTCTGACACAGGGCTTGGCTTCAGGCAGGTGTGAAATGCTTGCTTGTTACCATTCCTTACCTTTATGCCCCACCCCTCCTCTGCTCTCTATTTCCCCCCAAAGTGCTTCAGAAGCTTGAAAGTCTAGAGGGCTTCCTGGAGGTGGTGTTCCTATACCCTAGACAGGATGTATCTATTTTTCCAATAAAATAATGGCCCCTATTTTTAGAACATCTCCTAATGCCAATCATGGTCTCTGTGCTGTCTCACGCAATTCTTATTGCAATCCTTCAAGGTTTCATTATTCCTGTTTTTCAGATGAGGAAACTCAGTTGAAACTCAGTAATTAAGTAATTTGGCCAAGATCACCCAAGCTTATTTGAACCTGGGTAGTCTGACTCAGACAGTTAGCCAACTGCTGTACTTTCTTGTATGATGCCAGTGTTTGCATTTACACTGGGCCTCCTCCCTGCCTCCTCCCCTGCTCCCCCCTACCCTTTCTCCCTCTTCTGCTCCGACTCCTCTGAGAGTAGCACCTGTCCTCCTGAGGGACACTGGGGTCTTCTTGCCTCTACTCCCTTCTAGCTCCTCTCTGCTTTCAATAAAGCAATGGTCACATTATCCAGCCTCTGAACCTCACTGTCCAATCTGCTGAATAAACATGGGACAAGAAAGGAAGAAAGGAGATAAGCTTGAGTTAAGCCCTACTTGGGTCATAGTGACACTGAATGGCAGGCTCATGGGAGGGAGAAGGCTCCAGGACCAGGGGGAATGGGACAGGTGTGGTCTTGGCAAGGCCAACTGAATGGCCCCTTTTTCCGGCTATGGCAAGCTCAAGGTCCAGCTTGCAGGGAAGGGGCTGGAGAAACTCAAGCAGGATGCTATGTCCCCAGCTAAGCATACAGGGGAGTCAGATCTGAGTGGGGGGTCTGGTGGGGTGGGGGTGGAGTGATGAGTGGGACACTGAGGCAGGAACCTTGTCCTCCTTTCTGGGCCAACCAGGGGTCAATATGCAGGCTTATGACCCTAAGGGTGACCTGGCCATACGGCCTCAGGCCCTTGGGCAGTAGGATATCATCCCAGGGGCTGGCATTACTGAGCCTGTTAAAATTCTTGTGTCCTGTTAGGATGGGCTCAGAAGTAGGCAGTGTGAGGCTTGCAGGTGAGGGTGGGTATTCTAGTTTGGGGAGCAGGGAAGGAAGTCCAGGTGAGAAGAGATGAAGATGGTGGCCCTCAGCACTCATCTCACACCCCAGGATCCCAGCTGCACCAAACCCCCCACCCTGCCCTCCAAGGACATCTAGGGGTTGGTATCGCCTGGGGCTTTAGGGGTAGGGCCTGATAACCTGCTTGTAGAACTTTTATACTAAAGCATCAATAACTGCTTTTTTTTTTTTTTTTAACAAAAAATGATCTGAGTGCCTCAAAGCACTCCCTCTTGGTATGGATTTCAGGGAAAGAGGTGTTGAGTAAGCCAGCGATGCTGTACACTCTGATAGCCTAATCAGAACCTACTTGCCTTCCTCCATCCCTGGAAACCAGAGGTCAAGGCTTCCATGCCCACTAAGGATTTTTCTGTGGCAGCATTATCCATGAGCTACTATGTGCCAGGCTCTGGACAGAGTGCTTTGTGTGTGTCAGCTAATATAACACCTGGTGAGTTTCACATCTTATTTTCACAAGTGAAAATTCCTAGGGCCAGGGGATGAATTAACTTGCCCAGAGTCACACAGAAAGTACCATTCTGACAAGACTCCCAGGGCTGTGCTCTTTCCCTGGTGTCCTGAAGAGCACTCGAGGGAGCTGCCGGTGACAGCACCATGTCGGGAATGACCTCACACCTGACCAATTCTGGAAACCTGCTCTGAAATCGTCCTCGTCTCCAGCTGCCCCCTTCTCCACTCCCTCTCAGCCGCCTCATTTCTGTTTTGACCCCCTTCTTTTCATCTCTTCCTCTGTTTCACTTGACGACGTCAAGAGTGCCAGCAAGAGAGGCCCCGTCTCAGGCACATGACACCAGCCAGCTGCACCTAACACATCCAGTCTTCTCTACTGGGCCACTGCCGAGTAGGAGGGACAGAGGAAGAAGTGACAAGGTCCCCGTGGCCCTAGGGGTGCCAGGAAGGCTCCTCTTCTTGACCCCGCCTTCTGAGAGGGAGGTGAGGACCCACTCCGTAGTATAATATGAATCACAGTTGCCCCGCTCTGGGTTGGGGCTGGGAATCCTGATCACCTCTGTGGGTGCCTGTCCCCGTCAGCTCTGGCCCACTGTGAGTTCACATGTTGTGGCCCACTGCTCCCACATGGAAAGGCTGGACACTGACAAGCCTTAGAGAGAGCCAAGGGAGGCCCCTCATTTGGCACTGATCGGTGGCTCTGTGTTGTCTGCTCCCCATGTGCGGTGTTCATTATTCCCAATCCCACGGCTGTGCTTGCAGCTGTGGCTTCCTCTCTCCATTCCGCCAGCCTCATTCCACATAATGACCATTGGCCACCTGCACAGGAAGATATATGATTGCTGTCACCCAGGCAGGTGTGTGACAGGGAGGCCCAAACTGAGGGCAGCAAGGACAAGTACAGCCAGTGTGGACGGCTGGGAGCTGGTTGGGTCTCCAGGGGAGGACAGATGTCCCATGGTGGAACCCAGTTGCCATTCTAGTTGCCTTTCCTTGTCATCTTGTTCTTGGAATCCAGCCAGTGATCCCCCTTCAGGACCACCTAGTGGATGGTGGAGGGCACCATGGGCAGCTTCCAGATCCCTTACTCACTGCACCCATGGGTGGGGTGACATTCCTGCAGTGACCCAGGTGCTCACTGCCTGGCCCTGGGCGCTGTCTTTGCCTATCACTATTGGTGCTCTTTCCCCTGACTGTCTGCTAGAGTACTGGAGGAGGAGGAGAAGCAGGGGGACAGGGTCAATGACTCCCATAGGATGCTGTGGCAGGAGGACTCCCCTCCACTGAGTTCTGGAACTAGAAGGGCCGATTGCTCCATTTGCCTGGACCCACTGGGGCCCTGGGAGGTGAGCCAGAGGTGGAGGCATGCTGTCCTTCCTCCCTTCCTCCCCTAGAGCCTCTCCAGGAAGGCCGCTTTGTGGTCACCATGTAGGGTGGGATAAGCCTGTGTATGGCTCTGGGGGACAAGGTCTGCTCTTCATTTGTTCTCCACTTGGAGTCCTCCTATGAATTCCACATTCCAAGAACCAGTGTACTTGGAACCCTGGCGAATAGGTGGTCCTTTTCACTGGCACCGTCCCATCTCCTAGTTGAACATGGGGGACATAACCTGCCCAGGAGAGCTGAAAGTCCAACCTGGAGATGTAGATGCATTTTCAAGTCCAAGAGTGGTGGGAAGCAATAAGGTCAAGGGTGTTTCAGAACATGAGACAAAGTCAGAAGGCTGGGAGCAGAGAAAATCCGGAAGCAAAACTGGTGCAAAAATGAACTTAGTAGCCTGCAAGGAAGCTCAGCTGGATTGTAAGTCAGCCACATGGGGTATGAACACGAGCCTTGTTAAAGGGCAAGAAGGGCCTGGTAGACAGTCTTGACCAGACATGACAAGTCAATCTTCACATGGAGTAACATGGCTGGACTTCAGAGAACATACAGTCTAGCAGAAAATGGCAAGGATGGTATATCCTTGGCCATCCTTGGCCAGGTGTCAGCTTTGTGCCAGGCATATAGAGAAGTTCAGGGATGCAAGCTTTCTGAAGCACAGAGCCTGCTGTATTTGTCCATGTGGGCAGCTGTTAGAAATACCAGGAACTGAGTACTTTATAAACACCACAAGTTGATTTTTCACAGCTTTGGAGGCTGGGAAGTCCAAGATCAAGGCTCTGGTGAGAGCTGCTTACTGGTTCACTGATGGCATCTACTTCCTGTGTCCTCATATGGTGGTCAGGGCCGGGGTCTCTCTGGGGCTTCTCATATAAGGGCACTAATCTTATTCACAAAGGCCCCACCTTCATAACTTAATCACTGTCCAACACCCCCCAACCCTCCCCTTGCGGGTAAGGATTTCAGCATATGAATTTGGGGTGGACACAAACATTCAGACCACAGCATCTGCCCAAATTTTTCACTTGTTTCCCTAGTACCAAATAATAGTAGCTAACTTTTATTTAGACTCTTAACTGTGAATATGTGCCAGGCATTGTTCTAAGAAATTTTTTCTTTTGAGACTAAGTCTCACTATGTTACCCTCAGTAGAGTTCCGTGGTGTCACAGTTCACAGCAACCTCAAACTCTTGGGCTTAAGCAATTCTCTTGCTTCAGCCTCCCAAGTAGCTGGGACAATAGACGCCTACCACAATGCCCAGCTATTTTTTTTGCTGTGGTTGTCATTGTTGTTTTAGCTGGCCCAGGTTCAAACCCACCAGCCTCAGTGTATGTGGCCAGCGCCCTACCCACTGAGCCACAGCTACTGCCCTATTCTGAGAAATTTTTAACAGCTTTATTGAGATATAATTTATATACCATACGACCCATTGATTTTGCACAATTCAATGGCTTTAAGTCATGCAGTCTTCAGTAAATTTTAGACCATTTTTATTCCCCCCGAAGGAAATCCTATGTCTATTACCCGTCCCCATCACCCATTCTACAGCAACTGGCAATCACTAGTCCACTTTCTTTAGATTTCCCTGTTTTTGATATTTCCTATAAATGGAGTCATACAATATGTGGTCTTTGTGACTGTCTTCTTTCACTTAGCATAATGTTTTCAAGGCTCATTCTTGTTGTAACATGTATGATTACTTCGTTCCTTTTATTGCCAAATAATGCTCTATTGTACGGATAGCTCTTTTATTTATCTGTTTATCACTTGGTGGACATTTGGGTCATTTCCACTTTTTGGTTATTAGGACATGTTTTGTGTAGAAATATGTTCTCATTTCTTGTTCTCAGATTTATACACACACACATATATGAACTCATTTCATCTTCAGAAATCTTATGAAGTAGGAAATATTGTCATGCTTTATACCCAATGAGGCTCATTAATTTGACCAAGGTCATACGACTTGCAAGAAGTGGGGCTGAGAGAAAAACCTGAGCTGTCCAGCCCCAGCGCAGGACCCATAACCACTATGTTACATCAGCTAGAGCTGCAATCCCCACTCCCCAGGCTATGTGCCGGTACCAGTCCGTAGCCTGTTGGGAACCAGGCAGCACAGTGTCACCGCCTGAGCTCTGCCTCCTGTGCCTCCCTCACTCCATCCCTGGAAAAATTGTCTGTAGGCTCGGTGTCCATAGCACAGCCACATTCACTGAGGGTGGTAAGTTCAAACCGGCCTAGGCTAGCTAAACAATAAACAACTGCAACAAAAAAAATAGCCAGGAGTTGTGACGGGCACTTGTAGTCCCAGCTACTTGAGAGGCTGCAGCAAGAGAATCACTTAAGCCCAAGAGTTTGAGGTTGCTGTGAGCTGTGATGCCATAGCACTCTACTGAGGGCAACATAGTGAGACTCTGTCTCAAAAAAAAAAAAGAAAGAAAGAAAAATTGTCTGCCATGAAACCAGCCCCTTCTGTTGCCAAAAACATTGTGGACTGCTGACCTAGACAATGCCTGGTGCTCTTAGAAAGTACTCAGGGGACGAGAGAGTGAGCTGGATGGGGGCCCTGCATGATGTGATGGCCTTCTCACAGACAGTGTTTCTCTAATTAATCCCCACAATACACTCAAGAGAGAAGATTGGCTGGAAGCAGATGTTCAAAAGTCATATGTGTTTTATGTCAGCTGCAGAAAGGGATGCTTTTAGCTGGAGAGGAGGCTGCAGGTTCCCGAGGGAAGGGATAGACAGCACTGGGGTCTGAAAAATTCAAGAAGTTACAGAAAACTTCCGCTTCAGAGTGGCAAACAGGAAATCTACTTAAAAGTTGTTTTTTTAAAATTTAAAGTGAGTTATGCAGCTCATTTGTGTGCCTGGGAATCTCCCTGCCTGAGATCATAGATTGCCTTTTCCGTATTATCTGTCATAGGAAGACCAGAATGGCTGATTCTGGGCTGAGGTTTTGGGGACAGCCGAGCTGAGTCATCTAGAACAACTAGAGTGACCACTGCCGAGGTTTGGATGCTTGAGGCTGGGGAAGTAGGAACAGACTCCAGCAGACCATTCTCACAGCGCAGCCTACTGCCCTGCTGGTCTGAAAGGTCAGAGTCCGTTCAGACTTTACTCACATGCTTTTCCTGCCCTCCATCCCAGCACCTACTCCATAGGCATGTCCATGTTTTCAGAGGTGACACTGACTTTTACAAACCTGTCAGTCATCAACATGAGCCTTAAACACAGCTCTGACCCTTTTATCTCTGACTTGAAAACTTTCGGCGCCCACAGAAGACAGTGCAAACTTCTCTGCCTGGTGCTCAACACTCTCGGGCCAGCTCCTGCCTTCACTGGTGGATCTCACCTTTGGCCTTCCTGCCCACTTCTCCCCCCAGCATTCCGGGTTCCGGTTGCTCCTCCGTCTTCCCTGCACAAGCCTGTTTCTCTTTGCTTCCCAATCTTTGCTCAAGCTCTTCCACCTGGGACTGCCACAGATCGACTCCAGCCTCTCTTGGGAAACCTTCCAGGAGAGGGAATCTCTCCCTTCTCCCTTCCTCCTGGGCTGCCTGCCCCCACGTCCTCTAAGCACTTCCCTTCATCTGTGAGTATTATTTATGTTTACCTTTTTCCTGGGGACAGGGGCTAAACTATATCTGTATCTGCTATCTCCCTGGCCTGGTATAGTGCTGGTACTTAGAATATGTTCAATCTATGGGTTGCTGGATTGATCTGAAAATCTCCTGTGAGAATTTGGCTTCATATGTCCTGAGTCACATGGTCACGGACAACCAGGTATCCTAATGCCTTTTGTGCGTAATTCAGGCATGAGGACACTTTCTGTCTTGGAGAACCTTCCCAGTCCCATGACTTCCCCAACAAATGAATGGTGAGGCAGTGAGGGGAGATCCCGAGTGATCTTCCCTTGGTAGTATCAGCCACTGGCAGCCAGAGCCTAGGGAGGACTGAACTGGTCCTACCAACGTAGAGGTTGGTGTCTTGTCTTTTCTTCCTTCCTTACTTTTACTCTTTAAATAAAATCAATACCTGTGCATGATTCTAAAAATTTGAGTACAGAAAGATCGCAAAGAAAGAGTAAAAGTCTCCCTATCATTTCCTGATTCCTAATCTCCCTTCCTGTTTCCTGTGTAAACCAAAAAAAGTATGTATCCATAAGGTGGTGGGGGTCTAGCAATACAACTGCAGAATCAAAGGGCATGTGCAGAAAAATGGTTACTCTCCCATCAGCAGGGCAGAAGGGCACAGCTGGGTTCCCGGCAGGTGATGGTCCCTGACACACTTTTGCCCATTGTGGGCTGAGGGTGGGGGGTACTTGGAGAATGGTGACCGAAGACCCCATTCCTGGCAAGGAAAGCACCCCCAGAAAAAGAGGAAAATTAAAAAGTAAGCTGAGTGAGTTGGAACAAAGAAACGTTAGCTAGTTTACATTTAAGCTAGCCATTGCTAGCAAGCTTCCTGCCTTTTCTGAAATTCTAGCTTATTGGGGATACAGCTTATGAACACCCCTGGGTCTGTGAGCACTCTGAGGAAAAATGTTCATAGAAGAGGCTATGGAAAAGACCTAGAAAGATACATTACCTGGATCATTTCCTGCCTAGTAAATAGGCAAAGCAGATACCCATTGTGGATATTTTCTTTCACCTGGGGCAGAGGTCAAAGGATTTGTTCTAGCCCTGAGATATGGGCAGAAGAGCTTATATCCCTTATTGCAGAGGAAGATCCTCTGTGGTGGTGATGGGAGAAAAATTCCTCCCTCCCACTGTCTCCTCAGAGGAGATTAATGCTGGTGGCATTTTACTTCACAGGGAACTAGTGGAGTTTAACACCACTCTAGAAATCTGTGTGTGTGATCTCAAGCAGGAGGCTCTCCCCATGCAAGGCTCAGATTTCAGATTTCTCAAAGCTACCCTTAAGGTTAATAATAATGACAATAGAAGCTGATATGCTCAATCAGAGAAACTGCTGGCGTCTTTGTTCCCTCCCTCATCTTACCCTCTGGGCAAATAGACTTCAATAAAAGCAGACTAGAGCAAACACTCAGGGCCATTGCCAGAATCCCACAATGGACCCCTGATTCCCACTTTGAATTCTACTCTATGTCTCATTCTCTTTCTTTGCCGTCATTTCTAACTCTATATTTCTTCAGTCGGTTGCTGTCAGTTTCCACAGGTCTTAGAGGACCCTGCCCCTGGGATGGGACCCTGACATTTGGTGCCCAATGTGGGGTGACAGAGGGTGGACACTGGAGCTGTCCTCTACTGCTCCCTACCTGTCCTGTCCTGCCTCAGGGTCCATCTCTCAGGGCAGCCAAGCTACCAAGAGAAAGGTAAGTTCAGTGTTTGGCATCAAATGAGCCAAAAGACGCTCAAAAGTAAATGGATATTTAATTGAGCTTGAGTTCATGTGTTTCTTTTAAGGTGATCTCATCAAGTTTATTTAATTTTTCATATTTGAATAATTTATTAAAATTTTCATACCTTCTTAGTCTCTGTGTGAATAGAGGATATTCATTTGGAGCAATTTTACACAGTTTTAGTGGAAGAGTCTATGTGTCTCTGAGAGTGGCAAGACTGGACATTATGATGGGGGTGGGTGGGGCTAGGGTCCAAGGACCACATGGGCACAGAGACTCCTGCAGGCCCTGCAAAGATAAGCCCCTAGGACACAGGTGGCCCCACCCACCTCCCCACCATGCTCCAGACACATGACATTCTTTCAGGCCTTGCTGAGGTCCAAGACCTTCCTTGTATTCTGCCTATCCTGGGAGCCTAATTTCCTGCTCTCCACATGGCCAGCTCCTGCTTATCCATGAGGTCTTGGCCTAAGGGTCATCTCCTCGGAGAGGCCTTCCCTCACTGTTCTGGTGTGCATCCCTCTTCTGCTGACACTTGCTTGGTCCTTTTATAGTACCAATTCTTCATTATTATATTTTATTTTATTTATTTATTTATTTTTGTAGAGACAGAGTCTCACTTCATCACTGTTGGTAGAGTGCCATGGAGTCACACAGCTCACAGCAACCTCCAACTCCTGGGCTTAGGCAATTCTCTTGCCTCAGCCTCTTGAGTAGCTGGGACTACAGGGGCCCACCACAACGCCTGGCTGTTTTTCTGTTTTGCAGTTTGGCGGAGGCCAGGCCTGACCCTGCCACTTTCAGTATATGGGGCCAGCGCCCTACTCAATGAGCCACAGGTGCTGCCCTATTTTTTTTTTTGAGACAGAGCCTCAAGCTATCACCCTGGGTAGAGTGCTGTGTTATCACAGCTCACAGCAACCTCCATCTCCTGAGCTCAAGTGATTCTCCTGCCTCTGCTTCCCAAGTAGCTGGGACTACAGGTGCCCGCCACAACGCCTGTCTATTTTTTTGGTTGCAGCTGTCGTCGTTTGGCCTGCCCGGGCTGGATTCAAACCCCAGCTCAGGTGTATGTGGCTGGCGCCTTAGCTGCTTGAGCCACAGGCGCGGAGATAGTTCTTCATTATTTTTATATATCTGTTTGTTGTCTGCTTTCCCCACTCCTAAGATGGGGGCCCCAGTTTTGTTCGTCAGTGCATTGCCCAGTGCCTGGCATAGAGCTGCATGCAAGGAGTGGCTCCGCAGGTGTTTGTGGAAATGAATGAACGCACCTGTGAATGAATGACCAAATAAAGCAAAGTGACAGGGGAGGAAAAATTACTGGGGACCTTCAGGGACAGTAAATGAGTCCCTTCACAGAAATAGTGTCTGGCTGACATGGTGGCTCACGCCTGTAATCCTAACACTCTTGGAGGCCGAGGTGGGTGGATTGCGTGAAGTCAAGAGTTTTAAGATTGAGACCAGCCTGAATAAGAGAAGGACCCCATCTTTACTAAAAATAGAAAAGCTATCTGGGTGTCATGGCAGGCACCTATAGTCCCAGCTACTTGGGAGGCTGAGGCAAGAGCATCACTTGAGCCCAAGTTTTAGGTTGCTGTGAGCTATGACATCATGCCATTTCATGCCCTAGGAGCTCCCAGTTCCCTCAGAGGAGGTGGAGGCAGCGCCAGGGTAGCTTCTATGGAGTTGGAGAGAGGCGATTCCTGGCTGCTTCCAAGCTATGCCAAAGAGGCAGGGAGACGTGCTAAGTTCAGGGGAAAGACTCAAGAGTTTATGGGAGCCCAAGGACTCTCTGAGCAGCCCGAGAAGAAAGCAGGAGGGGTTGTACCTGGGGACACGTCACAAGGAATTTTCCATACCGGGCAGGAATCTACCCACCTTAGTTTGGCGCAAGTGTTAATAAATCCCTTTCCGGTCCCAAGTGGAAAGATGCCCTACACATTTTTTTGGTTGCGTGTGGCAGCCCACTCTGCTGGGAAGAAAGTGCAGACGCACCTTTCTTACAGGAGAAATCTCATCACTGAGCTTGTGAGCAATGTGAGGAATGGAAATTCAAGGAAGGGGGAAGATGCTGAAGAAGCTGAAGAAAAGGCTAAATGGAAAGATGCATTTTATAATGCAAAATGAAAATCAACCAAGCATTGCATAGTTTGCAGGGGAAAAGAGAATGGTGTGGAAGGAGAGAAATTATTTTCTACCGTGAGACTATGTAAGACGAAGCCTGGACTTCATCCTGGAGGTTTCGTCAGGAAGTATCACCCTCGAAAAAATTCTAAACAAAAAGAAATAAAACCACTTTATTTTATGTAACCTCAAATAGATGATAAGATCATCAGGTGAGTTCTTATTTATGTTTTTCTCTTTTAAAACTGTAGGATAATTACGAGTATTCTACCAATCTCTTTCCCGCCCCAAATAAAAATAAGAGCTGGGAGTAGGTGGGGGGAAGAAAACTTGGATTTGGATCCAATTGGATCATACAATTAAAGGTTGTATGATCCCATTGACACCCCTAATCTGTCTTCTCCATAGCAAATCTGGACTGTCATCCACCAGCCACTGAAAAAAAAATAATTTGAGCTGCCCCAAGGTGGTGCTGCTTGCCAGCCAACAGTCGCTATGGCAGTTGTTCTCTTTGTTCAACAGGGTTATGTACAGAATTTTGTTGCATTTTGCCCATGTTGTTTTACAAAAACAAGTGGAAAGTAGGAAAACAGTGCTAATATCAGGGGTAAGCAACATAATCTTTCCGTGCTAATGTACTTGCTTTAGAGATAGAAATCAGTGATCAATCTTTGGCCTCTGTTGGATTGCTCATTGGACTGAAATGAGTCTCCTGTAGGCTTAATGGTAAAGAAAGAAAACAACATGAAAGAAAAATGCAATAAATATTTGATCAGAATTTAAAACTATTTTGATCTCTCAGAATCAGGGCCACTACTAGCCGAATTGTATCTTGTGCAGATTAGAAAAAGGGTTTTTTTTTCCTGGATAAATACAACCCTGCATCAGGGTACACAGCTGGATTTCAATGTCCACTTAACTCTTGGCCAGATGGACTTGTGCAGTGCACAACCTACCCAACTCTACAGTGTTGACAGTATCACAACAACTGCTTACAATGTGTAAATCACTTGTTCCACTTCTATACAATGAATTTTATACACATTTTCATATTTACGAAAGCAGAGGACTGCTGATATACAGTATATTCTGTTCATTTACTCTTTAAGTTAGAAGGCTTGCCCCATATTTGAGACAGCTTTACGAAATTCAAGAATGTAGGACCATTAAGTTTACTATGAAAAATTGCCCAAAGAGCAAGACCAGAGGTTAGCAATCCTTCTGCCTCTTTGCCTTGTTTCCTAGTTATTTGTATCGTTTCTTCCTTCTACTAAATTGTCAACTCTCTGAGGGCAGAGCTATTTGTCTCATTTATCTCTTTACTTCTGGCAAACAGCACAGAGACTTATGGGAGTTGGCTAATTTCACTTTGATAGAAAAGGACAAGAATTACTGAAATAATTGATGTCATAATGCAGAAGAACTAATATATTTTCTGCAAGGACTTGCCCTTCAGGGCTTCTGCAGCCTTTTAGGCATAAGCGACACCTGGTTGAATTTGTTTCCATTTTCAGAAGTCAATGGGGAAACCTTCACTGACACCAAGAGGGCTTGGTGGAACGTCATGGGAGCTTGTTAAGTATGAGATCTTCCCTGGGA
Source organism: Perodicticus potto (assembly GCA_963574655.1). Classification (NCBI taxonomy): domain Eukaryota; kingdom Metazoa; phylum Chordata; class Mammalia; order Primates; family Lorisidae; genus Perodicticus; species Perodicticus potto. Next base: position 28,249 of record CAUYRH010081830.1, read on the forward strand.
TTGAGCCATGCCTTTTGAAAAGGACTGCATTCAAGAGCTAGTGAATTCTCATGCTTTTCTTGGGTGGTGTGTTTTCCAGGTACCCCTAAGGGCATGGGCTGACTTTTGGGATTTGCCGAAAGGGACAAAGGTGGGATGTGGGGCAAAGGAAGTAGAGCCCACAGTGGCAAATATGATGGGCTTTGGGCCACACCACAGATGGTGGGATGAATGGCTTAATACTCTCAATTGAGGGATAACTCTGGGATACACTTGGAAAACTGCAAGACCTGTCTCAATTCACAATGGAGCTGCATCAGCCCAGGTACCTCCCCAAAGAGGAGTCAGTTGTGTTCATTTCCCTAATGTTGGAGAGCTGAATTTCCTGAAAACTTTGGCTTTTAGGATATTCTAAGATGAGTAAAGACTGGCCACTGCTCCTTGTAAATTACGTTGTAACTTATAAGTCACAGGCCCTGAGGTAACGTGTTTCCACTTCTCTCATTTTAGTTTTATGCCTTTGTTCTGGAACTGTCCATCTCACTCAATCATTCTCCCATTGCAAAGTCAGGGATAAAACTTACCTTGTTATGCAAATGGAGCATTGGCACGTGGGTGGAGGAAATAGATTCCCAATTTACAGATAAATCTCACATGGTTATTTCTAATCAGCAATTGCTTTTAAAATGAATGTCTCATTGAACTCCACCAGGCAGACTGTCCTGTGTTTCCTTTTTCAGTAGCTATTTCTTGAGTTAGGAATAGGTTCCTCTCAGGGTTCATGCTATTTTTTTTTCCTTTCTTTGAGACAGGTTTTCACTCTGTTGCCAGGACTGGGGTGCAGTGGCATCATCATAACTCACTACAACCTCAACTCCTGGGCTCAAGTAATCCTCCTGCCTCAGCCTCGCCAGTAGCTGGGACTATAGGCACACAAGCCTACCTGGCTGAATTTTTTACATTTTATAGAGAAGGCTCATTTTGCTAATTTTGCTGTTTTGTTCAGGCTGGTCTCAAATTCCTGGCCTCAAGTGATCCTCCTGCCTTGGCCTCCAAAGTGCTAAAATTGTTGCTGTGAGCCATGTGCCCCATCATTCATGCTATTTTCTGTAAGACAAATAGGAAGTCACTGGCTCCTAAAGTCTTGCCATTCCAGTGTGGGTCCTGGGGAGAGGGACATTTGCCACACCCTGGAAACTATAAGAAATGCAAAAGAAATTCCAGGCACTACCCCAGAACTTCTGAATCAAACCTGTATTTTGGCAGGTGGTTGGTTTGTATGTGGAAGGTTGAGAAGAGCTACTCTGACGTTCCTGTGGCTGTAAATTCCTGTGATTCTGTGGGAAGACCTCTTGTAGCAATAGCCAAAACATACACTGAGCCCTTAACTCTGAGCCAGGGCTCTCACATGAGCTCATTTCATCCTGAGTGCCAGCCCAAGACCAGGCAAATATGATTCATACATCAGAAAACTGACACTTGGCTCAGGACAGCCAGGTTCCTTGGCAGAGGTCACCCAGCTAATTGGAGACAGAGCTGGAGACATAATCAGGTCAGCCTGACTTCAACCACCCCTCCATTACAGCATTGCCTCAGCATCTAAGGCAAGGTTTTGGAGAGAAATTGACATTTGAACTTTGCTTTGCTAAATGACCAGGGGTTTGGCAGGCTGTGAGAGGGAGAGAGATTCCAGGGGAGAAAAGAACAAGGCCAGTGGCCCAGAGCGGGGAGACAGTTTGGCAAGTTCAGAGAGTGGCCTGAAGTTTAGTTTTAACAAAAGGAATTCTAGGCTTGGTGCCCGTACTCAGTGGTTAGGGGGCTGGCCACGTGCACTGAGGCTGGGTTCAAGCCTGGCCCAGGCCCGCTAAACAACTGCAGCAAAAAAATAGCCGGTTATTGTGGAGGGTGCCCGTAGTCCTAGCTACTTGGGAGGCTGAGGCTAGAGAATCGCTTAAGCCCAAGAGTTTGAGGTTTCTGTGAGCTGTGATGCGACAGCACTCTACTGAGGGTGACATAGTGAGACTCTGTCTCAATAAAAAAAAAATGGGGGGGTGGCAGTGCCTGTGGCTCAAAAGAATAGGGCGCCAGCCCCATATGCCAGAGGTGGCAGGTTCAAACCCAGCCCAGGCCAAAAACTGCAAGGAAAAAAAAAAAAAGGAATTTTAATTTGGCATGAGCCCTCTCTGTTTAGCACAGGGTGGGAGGAGGGAAAATAGTCAGGTTACCTGAACTGTCAGCAAGTTTGGATGAGATCTAATGACATTTTAATGTGTTTTCTGAAGGTTCTATCAAAGTAAAATGTATCGTCCCAGGAGAGTATGCTCATTGTACTGGAGAAAGATCATTCTTGTGCATTTAGTTGCTTTTTATAATTTAGCTGCCACTCTGTAAAAAGGACCAACTTCACCCTGACCACTTAAAGCACCTGACGAGTAAGAGCCTGGGAGTCTCTCTTTGGCAGGATGGACTGTTTGCTAAGGACTCTTATAGTTGAAATTCTTCCTGTATTTGCCAGTCTGTCCAAGGTTCTGAAGTTGTCCTCAAGGGGTCCCCAGGTCACTGGGCAAAGCATCTTAGAGTCACCAGAAGTGAATTCAGGGAGGCCAGAAGTTACAGCCATGGCGAAACCCTTAAAATCAAGTCTCAGAGGCATCCGTTGGAGCAAACATTCTTTAAGCCCATCTTGAAAGGTTTTGTTAGTGGGCCCGACCTCATGATGAATTACTTGGATAAAACATGAGAAAGAAAAGAAAATCAATACCTCTTTCTCTGTAACTTGGATTTTCCTCTTCTGAGCAGGCATCTGAATTAGCCAGAAAGAATTCAGCTATAAGGAACAGAAACTGTAAGCAAAGATGGCCTAAACAATGAGGATAAATACCAAGTAGCCCCTGGTTAGGGTAGCGCCAGGGCTTGTGAATTGAGTGGCTCAACAGTGACATTTTCTTTCTTTTCTTTTTTTTTTTGTTGCAGTTTGGCCTGGGCCGGGTTCAAACCCACCACCTTTGGTATATGGGGCCAGTGCCCTACTCACTGAGCCACAGGCGCCGCCCTCATCAGTGACATTTTCAACTTGGGCTCTTTCCAAACTGTCTTCTTCAGCACATTGGTCTGTCCTACTGTCAACTCCCCTTGTGCTCCCAAGATGGTGGCAGCAGTTCCAAAAGGCACTGACACATGAAAAAAAGAAAAATGGCCTCATTTTCTTTCTTTCTCTCTCTTTCTTTCTTTCTACTTTCAAGATAGTGTCTCACGCTGTAACCTATGCTGAAGAGCAATGGCACCATTTTAGCTCACTGCAACCTCAAATTCCTGGGCCCTAGCAATCCTCCTATCTCAGCCACCCAAATAGCTGGGATTACAGTTGCATGCAACCATGCTTTCCTCATTATTTTTTTGTACAGACGGAGGTCTTAACTATGTTAACCAGATAGGTCTTGAACTCCTGGACTCAAGCAATCCTCTCACCTCAGCCTCCCAAAGTTTGGAAGGAAGGTAGGGTTGCTAGAAAAAATACAGGACACCTGTTAAATCTGAATTTCAGATGAGCAAGTAATTTATTTTGTATGTTTCAAATGTTGCATTGAAGATAGATTTAAAAATATTGCATGTGATATATTTATATTGTCATAAATACTACTCATCCTCTATACAAAATAAATTTGACTGGACCTCCCACATTCCTGTTTGCTAAATACAGCAACTCTGGTTACAGGGCAAACACCTAACTAAACTTGAAAGTAGTCTGACTGTGAGGCCAGAGAAAATCTCTCTGGTCTGCTCTTCCCTTCCCCATTCACAAGAACTCTGTCCCCAGGGCTGGGCACCTTTGCTGCCATTGGGCTGATATGATAAAACTCCAAACACTGGCTCCTTTCCTGGAAATCAGGAAGCAGGCTGGTGGTTTGCCTAGAGAACCTTGGAAGCCTCTAGGGGAGGAGAAATGCATGGAATGTTAGTGGGAAAATGGGGAGAAGAAGCTGTAATAGCCCTTAGCCGGCCCTTAAGTCCCAGCCCTTTCCTTCTCATCGGAACATCTGACCGTGAAGTACTATGAAGAGGTGCCTTTGTACCAGGGAAGCCTTCGTGATAAAGCATGATGGTCAGAGAAGCTCCACATGGTCAGGCGGGCAGAAAAGACAAAGGCTGGTCCCCAGTGTGCCAACTCCCTTCTGGATCCCTCTGCATCCTTGAAATGGTGGGGAGGACGTGTGCAGTGGGTTGAATGGTGACCCTTGAAACCTGAGAATGTGGCTCGGCGCCTGTGACTCAGCAGGCTAAGGCGCCAGCCACGTACACATGAGCTGGCGGGTTCGAATCCAGCCCC
>CAUYRH010081831.1:0-19621 GCA_963574655.1 Perodicticus potto
TACAGGCGCCTGCCACAACGCCCGGCCATTTTTTGGTTGCAGCCGTCATTGTTGTTTGGCAGGCCCGGGCTGGATTCGAACCCACCAACTCAGGTGTACGTGGCTGGCGCCTTAGCCCGTTGAGCCACAGGCGCCGAGCCAATTCCACATTTCTTATAGCAGTAATTTTGTGTATAGTAATCATTTTTAAGTTCAATGACATTTCCTAGTTATTTATAACTAAAGAATTTAAGACAACATCCTGGTACTCTCTCTCATTCATGTATGCTAACTAGCTTCAGAGTTGCTACATGCATACAGTGTGTATAAAGCAGTAGAAAGATTCAGAATTGGTGAAAATGGGAAAAGTGTTCGGTGGGGCTTTTAGTAGTACATGGATATACCCTTTTTGACAGCAACATCAAAATGGCACAAAAAACAAGGACGTTCAACTTTTAACCCAGTAATCTCACTCTTGAAAAACAAAATCAAATAGATGAGACATTGAATACATGAGGATATTCCCAATAGTATCGTACAATATCACAAATAATGAGACTCCTCAATGGACAATAAGAGGGGAGCTAGTAATGAATGAGATGACATCTGAAATGAAATCTATGATACAATACCCTTTAAAAATAAAAACAAGACGAGGTAGCAACATGGAAAAGCTGGAGATACAATGTTAATGGCTTTTGCAAGGTAATGGAAATGATATAAAATATATATTTCTGTAGAAAAAAAGCCAGTCATGCAAAAATGAAAATAGTTAACATTGTTAACATTTATTATTAATCTTTAACCTTATTGATACATCACCTTTTAATTAAAATACTGTAGGAGTTATTTGTTGATCATACCTATTTCTTTTCTAAGTTCCAGGAGATGGTGCTACTAAATCTATTTGAAACACTAAAAAAAAACCCTTGGCCATTTTTTTTTCCTGTAGAGACAGAATCATACTTTATCACCCTTGGTAGAGTGCTGTGGCATCAACACAGCTCACAGCAACCTCCAACTCCTGGGTTTAGGCGATTCTCTTGCCTCAGCCTCCTGAGTAGCTGGGACTATAGGTGCCCGCCACAATGCCTGGCTGTTTTTTTTGTTGCAATTTGGCTGGGGCCAGGTATGAATCCCAACACCCTCAGTATATGGGCACCCTACTCACTGAGCCACAGGTACCGCCTGAGCATTTTATCAAAGTTAAATATCTTGATAAATTATGATCACTTTGGTGATTCACAGAATACTTCAAGGTACCTTCCAAAAGGGTCTATACAATAGGAAATGAGTTATGAAAGTAATCACACCAACTCCTGTTCCTTTTCTTTTTTCAGGTGTATATTTTGGCTATAATGCCATTTCAACTTATTGTCACTGTCTATTTGTTCAGACTCTCTTAGAATGTAGAACATGTGCTATAAATTTTTATACCAAATCTTTTAATCCCAATCAGTAGGGTAATTATGTGAATCAGATTAGGAAAGTATTAGCAAAGGCTGAGGTTTCCAAAAAGGAATTAAGGTAAAGTCAAAGTAAATTAAAAAGAAAATGTTACAGCAAAGGTGATAAACTCAAAGGCTACGGTTGTGGCCAAAACAGAATAGAAGTTGAGTACAGGAGGCTGGGTCTATAATAGGGACTGTGGAAAAGTGAAAAGTTGGCCCTATCTAACAGCATCAGCCCCTACATAGCTCCAACAGGTGTTGACATGCATGAATGCAGACCTAGGGCTGCCAGATATTCATAATCTTGCAAGAGAGGCCAGAAATATAAAAGTTTATTTGAAATCACTGAATATTTAAGTATTGGTAAGTAACTTGCATTTGTTTTAATTTTTCATTCTCTATAATAGCCAAATAATAGCTGCCCTTTGTCTTAATTTACATCACAGGTTTCCTGCCACCTCTGACCTTAATATGCAGGGATTCCCTAAAAGGATGATCTTTATTTGCCAGAAGTCATATTTTGTTTATTTGCCATATGTCACATTTTTGATTAGGCCTCTTCATGGGAAGAAAGAAAAATGCAAAACAGTGAAGCTAAGGTAAACTGTGAGCGTGACGGTAACTATGAGCCTATGAGGGCTTGCAAAGTGCAAGAACGTTACACTAAGCTCTAAATATTCCAGGGGAGCAAAATCTTAGAGGGTTTTCATTTTAATTTGTCTATAGTGATTGAGGAGACATTCTGAGTCACTACAAAAGGAAATTAGCCCAAAAGTCTTATGCTAAATTTGGCTCCCTTTACTGAAATTACATTAACAGTGGTAAGAGAGAAATGTCAAAATCTGACCAGCATGGAATCGCAGTGAGCTACCAAATTGCAAATAGGATGGAGGTGTGGGTCTCACATTGCACCTGTTGCCAATTTCACTCTACTGATCCCATTCCTTCCAACTCTCATTCTCTATCCTTAGTTGTTAAGAGGAAGTTCCTGGAGACTGCTAGGACTGATATCCATCCGTGCATAAAGGAGGAAGCAGGAAGCTAAGTGTAAAGGAGTTTTCATGTGAACTGTAGGAACTGTCACATCATCACAGTTAGACCTGAGGATGGCGGGGCCTGAGTGGCTGGAAGGAAGGGGAGAGCGGTCTATTGAACTAGTCATTTGCATCACATGCACCCAAGGAAAAAATGTTTACCTGGTGGAGCCACGGTTAACCTTTTTTCCTTGTTGAGCCGCTGCCCTTGGATGAATTCATTCATGGAAGGGGGGCCCTTCAGAAGAAATGATTCTGTGGAGGTGGGATCAGGGGGAACTCTTAATAAATTCTGTAGGTAGGAAGCCCCTGAAGTCCTGGGACGGCTCTGATCACAAAGGGAAGGTGAAAATTGTCTTGCAGGAGATCCAAGAAAAATACATATAGGAAACAAAAAAGTTTTACTTTAATTACCTTTCAACGCCTCCCCAGTGACAACATTATTTATATTGGCATTTAATGTTTTTAATATGTAAATCAAAATTTTTGCTTTTTTTTTTAAGTTTCCATATCAGGATACAACCCTACTTGGAAACTGTTCTGGATACTGAAAAAGAGATTTATTATCGTTAGTCAGTTTGAACTGCAAATAGAAAATATACGTATTATTTGAATTTTTTTAATGAAAGCTCCTAAAATAAAAATTTTATCATTAACTGAAAATGCAGGGTAAGTGACTCAACAGCCAAGACTCTGGAAAAAGGTCACAAAATCAAGCCACCAAAAACCCTACAAGTGGTTTCTCTGAGCAATATTCACATGCCAAACAATAAAGCGAAAAACACAAAAACCTGCTTTTAAGGAAAGTACTATTGTATTTCAATCCATTTAATCTAAATATAGAAATCCCTTTTCAGTCAGTCATCAGTTTTGGTCATATGGACAAAAGCTCCCTTAAGAAACATATACCCTTGCCCCATTAAAAAGAAGCTGGTAAACAGCACTGTTTCCAGAGGTACAATGACTTTTAAAATTATATTCCATATAGAACAGAGCTTCATTTTTTTTTTTTTTTGAGACAGAGCCTCAAGCTGTCACCCTGGATAGAGTGCAGTGGCATCACAGCTCACAGCAACCTCCAATTCCTGGGCTCAAGCAAGCCTCTTGCCTCCACCTCCCAAGTAGCTGGGACTATAGGCGCCTACCACAACGCCTGACCATTTTTCAGTTGTAGCCGTCATTGTTGTTTGGCCGGCCGGGCTGGATTCGAACCCACCAGCTCAGGTGTATGTGGCTGGCGCCTTAGCCCGCTGAGCCACAGGCACCGAGCCCAGAGCTTCATTCTTAATATCCACCTCTACCCACCAATTTTAGGTAGGAAGTAAGGGAGAGGCATATTTATGCAAATAAGAAGTAGCAAAAATATTAACAGACACTTGAAAATTACATTATGATTAGGGTGGGGTTGGGTGAGTCCAGGAACAGAGAGAACTATATAAACATAATTATCAAAAGGTTTTGATTTGGGAAGACCAACATTAGCAAGGCTCATTTGTATACCAGCTCCCACTTTTTTTCTTTTCCTTCCCCTCCTCCATCCTCCAAAGTAAGAGCAATGTTAATTTTTGCAGTCAACTAACATCTGGCCACTGCACCATACTACGAAGATCGCTGCATGCATACCTTTTCCTCTGAGTGCCACTGCTGACCCGAATGTTGGGTGTCTGTGGGCCCTGCCTATGCAGGAGGTAAGTGTCTATGGTGGGCACGGTGACTGGTGCCTCCCCACTTACTTTAGGGCTGCCGATCTTGCTCTTTCCAAGTTTGCCTTTGCTGCGTCGGGACTGCTCATGGTCAAACTCTAAGTCCTCCAGCCTCTGGGTCAGGGCGAGTTTTTGCTGGATAGCCATTCGTAACAAAGTGTTTAGCGTCTTCTTCTCGTCCTCTGCGGCTGCTAACTGTCTCTGCATCTCATCCAACTGTGTGACATACTCATCACATCTGGAACCAAAACAGAAAGAGGTCAGGGGGAAATCTTGGTGAAATGGAATTTGGGACTGAAGTTCACTGGAATTTAGGACCCTAGTCTTCCTCACAGAAGAATGGAGATAACCTATATTAGAAAATTGGAAATGGCAGGGCAGGTTCAACAACTAATGATTCATCCTGCAATGTACATATGGGGGACATTCATTTTTTTTCCCGAGACAGAGTCTCACTCTGTTGCTCCAAGCTAAAATGCCTTAATAGGCATAGCTCACACAGCAACCACAAACTCTTGGGTTCAAGCACTCCTCCTGCCTCAGCCACCTGCCACAATGCCTGGCTAATTTTTCTATTTTTTTTAGAGACAGAGTCTCACTTTCTTGCCCTCAGTAGAGTGCTGTGGTGTCACAGCTCACAGCACCCTCCAGCTCTTGGGCTTAGGCAATTCTCTTGCCTCAGCCTCCTAAGCAGCTGGGACTACCGGCACCTGCCACAACGCCTGGCTATTTTTGTGTTGCAGTTTGGCTGGGGCCCGGTTCAAACCCGCCACCCTCGGTATATGGGGCCGGCGCCCTACTCACTGAGCCACAGGTGACGCCCTTTTTTTCTTTTTTTTTTGAGACAGAGTTTCATTTTGTGCCCTGGGTAGAGTGCCATGGTGTCATAGCAACCTCAAAGTCTTAGGCTCCAGTGATCCTCTTGCCTCACCCTCCCAAGTACCTGGCACTATAGGTGCCTCACATAATGCCTGGCTATTTTTAAGGATGGGGTCTCACTCTGGCTCAGGCTGGTCTTAAACTCACGAGCTCAGGCAATCCATCCGCCTCGGCCTCCCAGAGTGCTGGGATTACAGGCATGAGCCACCACACCTGGCCAGTAAACACATTCTATTCTCCAAACAGTACTGAGAGCTGAGACCCAGAAACCAGCTCCCTTCAGTTTCTCTGCACCCTGTGGGCTCTTGGGTACTCAGTCTTACTGCCATTTCCAAGAGATTCACTGACAAAGTATGAGCAACAATGACAACTGCAACAAAAAAATAGCCGGGCATGGCTAGGCGCCTGTGGCTCAACGGGCTAAGGCACCAGCCACGTACCCTGAGCTGGCGGGTTCGAATCCAGCCCGGACCTGCCAAACAACAACAATAGCTGCAACCAAAAAACGGCCGGGCGTCGTGGCGGGCGCCTGTAGTCCCAGCTACTTGGGAGGTGGAGGCAAGAGACTCGCTTGAGCCCAGGAATTGGAGGTTGCTTTGAGCTGTGACGCCACAGCACTCTCTCCAGGGTGACAGCTTGAGGCCCTGTCTCAAAAAAAAAATAGCCGGGCATTGTGGTAGGTGCCTGCAGTCCCAGCTACTTGGGAGGCTGAGGCAAGAGAATCGCTTAAGCCCAAGAGTTGGAGGATTCCTGTGAGCTGTGATGCCATGGCACTCTACTGAGGGTAACATAGTGAGACTCTGTTTAAATAAATAAATAAATAAATAAAGCAAGCCAATAAATCAATCAATCAATCAATAAATAAATAAAGCAAGCAAGCCTATCCTTAATCCCTGGACTGGCCTCTCCTTGCAGACCCTGGCTGGAGTCTATCCTCAAACCTCTCAGCATACATAGTGCTATATATTTTTCATGTTTTTTCAGTAGTGATACTATAATATTTTGGCTATTTTAGGAAGTGGGTATTTTTCCTTTTTAAACCTTTTGGGAAACAAGTCTTTTCTTTTCTTTTTTTTTTTTTTGCAGCTTTTGGCCAGGGCTGGGTTTGAACCCGCCACCTCTGGCATATGGGGCCAGCACCCTACTCACTAAGCCACAGGCGCTGCCCTACAAGTCTATTCTTTTGGGCACATAAGCTTCAGAAAATTTTACTGTATTAATTTAAATATATTTTTATGTAAGAGAATTGTTGGATCCAGGGTGTCCAGGAGAGGACTCTGGAAAACAGCCTAGAAGGTTTTCTTTTAGCTTTGTCAGAGTGGAATCTCATATATTTTCTTCATTCTTTATTATTCTACACAACAAACTAAGCATACTCAAGAGGTGCAAAGATGCATGTGTAAATTTTTTTTTTTTTTTTTGAGACAGTCTTACTATGTCACCCTCGGTAGAGTGCTGTGGCGTCACTGCTCACAGCAACTTCCAACTCTTGGGCTTAAGCGATTCTCTTGCCTCAGCCTCCCAAGTAGCTGGGACAACAGGAGCCCGCCACAACACCCGACTTTATTTTGGTTGCAGTTATCATTGTTGTTTAGCTGGCCCAAGGTGGGTTTGAACCCGCCAGCCTTGGCGTATGTGGCTGATACTCTACCCACTAAGCTGGGGGGAGCAGCATGTGTGAATTTTAAAGATTTTTCCCCATGTATCACATCCAACTTTAGGAAGCAAAAACTGTTACCTTGTTGCAAACATGGCTCTCAGGGATGAGAAAGTTGCAGCATCTTCCTTCAAAGCCTTCAGTTCATTTCTAAGCTTCGTCATGGTTTCGGTGACCATTGCTTTTTCATTTTCATATTTGTTCTTGAGATTAGCTAGCGCCACCTCGGCTGTCTGAAGCAGAAAATCACACTGCTTACGATCCTCATATCAGGAAAAGCTATCATACAGATTTCTCCATGCTGGGTCTATTATGTTCTTTCATAAATGGAAAGTGGAATTTAATTCAATTTTGTACAAACATGCTCATACTCTGGATATAGGAGAGTTTTTCTTTAATGTGACAACATGCTGTGAATCCATAATATGGCTAAAATGCCCTAGATGCCAGCTGTGAGCCAATAAATATTTAATGCAGATTGTTGACATGTGGGATTTTAAGACAAGGAAGCCAAAATGAAACTTTATCTATGAAGAGATTCATTAAGAAGTTGATAAAGTGGCACAGCTTCTAATTGGAACGTGTTAGAACTCAAATCCTGCTGTGTTACCTGTGCTCTGCACGCTTGAAACAGAACAAAAGACACAGTCATAGCCCATTGTAATTTATAACATAAGTATAACGAACTACAAATCCGTGTTATTATATGTGTAAGGAAAAGAAGTGACAAAGAATGAATCAGTGTCTAAGTTTTTTTTTTTTTTTCAGTTCAGCTGAGGCTGGGTTTGAACCCGCCACCTTCGGTATATGGGGCTGGCGCCTACTCACTGAGCCACAGGCACCGCCCAGTTTCTAAGTTTTTGCATGTACTTTGTTCAAAACAATGAATTACAGTCAAAATTAACTTCTTAAACCCTCCATAAAAGCAGATTCCCAAATGTCAAATGACCTAAAATACCTGCTTGAATTTGGAATTTGGGGTATGTCTGAAGGTACTGGAATTAATATTGAGTTTCAAATAAAGAGCTAGCCTGGGACACAGTAGGAAGTAAAAAACACATTGGCTGAGTCAATGCATAAAATCTGAGCGTAATTAGGGACTGTTGGTTTGACATGTAGCACCTGGTATGGATATTGAAGTCGAACTGGAAAACTGTTATTTTCACAAACTGAAAACTACAGCTTTTCAGAGCATATAAAAAAAAATCCAATGCTAATCAGAAAGTCCATTGATACAAAAAAATCAATTACTAATGAGATTTTCTTCAGGAAGACTACCCTGGTGTTAAACATTAATGTTTTTGCTTAAAAGGGACGGCTTCAAATTTCATATGCAATGTACCAACTTCCATAGAGATATTTATTTATTTATTTATTTATTTATTTTTGAGACAGAGCCTCAATCTGTCACCCTGGATAGAGTGCTGTGGCATCACAGCTCACAGCAACCTCCAATTCCTGGGCTCAAGTGAGTCTCCTGCCTCTGCCTCCCAAGTAGCTGGGGACTACAGGCGCCCGCCATAACGCCCGGCCATTTTTTGGTTGCAGCCGTCATTGTTGTTTGGCGGGCCTGGGCTGGATTCGAACCTGCCAGCTCAGGTGTATGTGGCTGGTGCCTTAGCAGCTTGAGCCACAGGCGCCAAACCGAGATAGATACTTTAAAAAAATTAAATCAATGTTGGGGTGGAGTACTTTGTTAACGTTTTGATTCTAAAGTGGTTTATTATAACTTTTTTTTGTTTCTTTTTTGTTTTGTTTTTTTAGACAGAATCTCACTCAGTCACCCTGGGTAGAGTGCTGTGGCATCATAGCTCACAGCAACCTCAAACTCTTGGGCTTGAGCAATCCCTTGCCTCAGCCTCCCCAGTAGCTGGGACAATAGGCATGCATCATCATGTTTGGCTAGTTTTTCTATTTTTAGTAGAGACAGGGTCTCGCTCTTGCTCAGGCTGGTCGAACTCCTGAGCTCAACCAATCCACCTTGGTCTGCCAGACTGCTAGGATTACAAGCCTGAGCCACCACACCTGGCCTTATCATTAGTTTTGACTGAATTTAAATTCTGATTACAATGAGAAGTTACTCATAAAATACCTCTGTATTCTGTTGTGTCAATACATGCTAGACTCTACGGAACTGTTACAGATTCAGAAAATTATTTGGAATACAGAAATTAACTTGGGGGGAAAAATGTCAATTGTTTAGTTTTTTTTAAAGTTTAGTATGATACATAGCCATCTAAAACAGATAATTGAGTTTAAGTTGTAACAATGGAGATGTAACAAATTTGTAAGCACATACAATCTCAAGGTCAGTATCCAAGGGGAGGAAAAAGGAAGGGGACAGAAGAGCCCCCTGGAACAGAAGTGCCAACTCCTTTGCTATTTGTGAGAAATGGACAAAGACTCAGCTTGGTCTGTAGACTGTGTGAAGCTTTCCCAGAATTAAGTAATGTATCTATAACTCATTAGTAGACTTGCAGATGTCTACATTCACAACATTTTCCACACGCCCCAAAGTTGACTTTCTAAATAAGAAAAAAAAAACTTATTTCTAGCCACAGAGACCTTTCTGAGCATCCCCGGAACACACAGATGCACATCTTCACATTTTGTCCATTCTCGAGCCTCTCTACCTACTTTTCTTTCTGCCCAAAATTATTCCCTCCTCCCCTGGAAAACAACTCCCTATCCTTCAAGAACAAAGTACAATTGCTTCTGGGAAGTTTTTTCCAGCATGTCTAGGAAACATCAATCGTTTCCTCTGTGACGTTCCCGTAACTCGGATTACAGCATGTATTAACATCAAACTTTATTAATCTGTCCGTATTCTGATGTCCTTGGTAGGCTGTGAGTCCTCTTCTGGAAGGCTGGAATTGTGTCTTAGTCTTTCTTGAATCTTCAGCAACTAGCATAGATTAGTACATAAGTGGTGTCTTATAAACATTTACTTACTTCATCACAAGGCACTGAGCCTATGGAAAAAACCCTACAGAGTATCTATAAATGCACAGAGAATTTAGAATGCCCATTTTAAAGCACAGAAATGACCTTTTTCACCTTATGCCACACAAGTCTCACTTTAGCCTTGATAATGAACACTGCACAATGTCTAAATATAATTGATATCATTTATTGATACTTGAAGCTATTTATGGCACACAAGCATCACTGCAATAGGCCCAGCATCATTAAAAGGTATACCAAATACATGGGTAGGAATGTATTTTCACTTAACTTACTGAGCCCATGCAGGCTGTGACTCTAACGCAAATGGCAGGTTGGGTATGCCGAATCCAGAAGTCCAAAATCTGAAATGCTCTAAAACTTGAAATCGTTGAGCACCAACATGATGCCACAAATGGAAAATTCCACGCCAGACATCATGTGACAAGTCGCAGTCAAAACTTTGTTTCGAGCAAAACAAAATTTAAAAAATATTGTATAAAATTACCTTTAGGCTATGACATAAATGAGTGAATTTCAGGTTCAGACTTGGGTCCCATCCCCATATACATTATGTGTACGCAAATATTCCAAAATCCAAAAAAATCCAAACTCTGAAACACTTCTGGTCCCAAGCATTTTGGATAAGGGATATTAGCCTGTACGACAAAGCAATGTGAGAATAAAACTTCAGCTAGGAATGCTTTGTTCTGCTCTGAATTCTCACAGCACCATTTACACCACTCCAAGGTGCGTGCCATGCCCTGTCCTGTAAGTTACAGGCATGTGTGGAATTCCTGCTAGTCACTTATTTTTGCATTCTAGTGTACCACCTCCCATGAAATAGATAATCAATCAATCCGTGCCTGTTCACAAATTAGTCTCCTTTGGTTGATCAACCATTCTTATCTATACCTCTGTTTCAGTTAAGCATCTTGACATTTTTTTTTTCAAATTCCAAGAAGAGCATTAAAATTTATTTAGTTCACTCAATCTTGACATTTTTGTAGATCTAAATTTCTAGGTTGTTAATATTCAACCTTCAGGAAGACGTTAGAGAAGTTATCTGAGTGGCTTGGCCAAGAACGCCCAGGACATGATGTTCTTGATAAAGGTTGTATACACGCCTTGTCTAATAAGGCATTGGTTATTTAGGCACACTCCGAATCACTGGGTCTTCAGATTACAGCAGAGTGATAACAAATTCCTTTATTCTAATCTCAAACTGGAGTCAGATCTCTCATGCTTTCTTTCTTTGTTTCTTTTTTTTTTTTCCTTGAGACAGAGTCTCACTTTGTCACCTTGGGTAGAGTGCCATGGCATCATAGCTCACAGTAACCTCAAACTCTTGGGCTCAAGTGATCCTCTTGCCTTAGCCTCCTGAGTAGCTGGGACTACAGGAGTCCACCACAACACCGACTATTTTTTTTTTTTTTTGAGACAGTCTCACTATGTTGCCCTTAGTAGAGTGCCATGGCTCACAGCTCACAGCAATCTCAAACTCTTGGGCTCAAGCGATTCTCTTGCTTCAGCCTCATGAGTAGCTAGGACTACAGGCACCCGCCTACTTTTTGTTGCAGTTGTCATTGTTGGTTAGCTGACCCGGGCCAGGTTCAAACCCGCCAACTTCTGTGTAAGTAGCACTGTGCTACGGGTGCTGAGCCAATACCTGCTATTTTTAGAGACAGAATCTCACTCTTGCTCAGGGAGGGCTCAAACTCCTGAGCTCAGGCAATCTACCCGCCTCAGCCTCCCAGAGTGCTAGGATGACAGGCCTGAGCCACCTTGCCAGGCTCTCTCACAATTTCTTCATTCACTCTAATCTTTCCTATTTTTCTGAGGTGAAAGCATAAAATTAAGTCCTATTTTTCTCTTATGTTTATATAAAGCAATACTGTTTAATAGTACAAACAATATTATTGCTTATGGTACAGATGACAATTTATAGCAATGGATTTATGGGAACTGAGGATGAAGCTGTACTGTAGATGAGATATTAGTGGTGTGGTCTCCTCCAGAAGATGACAACACAGAAAGTGCTGTGAATCCAAAATTAACCCTCCTTTCCCAAAGAGGAAGCGCTCCAATGCCCTTCTATTTACTGGCGCTGCTCACATTTGCAAAAGTGTTTGATGCCTTATAGCTAGTGTTGATCAACATCGACATTTATTCAGCACCCTTCTCAATTAGGGGACTTTCAAGGCTTTTTTTTTTTCCAGGTAAACAAAACAAAGGTTGAAAGTATTTTCCTGTCTGTATTTCCCAGCATTCCTGCTCAGGTAAAACTCAAGGGCGGAAAACGAATTCAGTCATCACGGAGATGTAGGAATTAGTCAGATAGTTTCATGTTACTGTGCTACTTGCTCCAGGAGCACAAGGTCTACGGTTAGGAGAAGCTCCCCATTGCTTAGGCTCTGACCCACGTGAATTAATATCCCAGTTGAACCTAAAGATTTCAAATACGTGGTCACTAGCAGAGCTAGACCTCATTCTCATTCTCTCTCTCTCGTCATTTGCTTGGCGATGTGGCTCCCAACTATTAATTTGTTAGTAACACTATGCCTGGCTCTGTTTATATCGCTCTGCTCCCCACAGCTGTCTTGTCCTTCATCCCTAGCCCCAGATGTAACCATTTATCTAGTTCCCTTGTCTCTAAGTCTGGCATGAAGGACAATCTACCTGCCTCAGCCTCCCAGAGTGCTAGGATGACAGGCCTGAGCCACCATGCCAGGCTCTCTCACAATTTCTTAATTTTTTTTAATTTATTTATTTTATTTATTTTTTTTTGAGACAGAGACTCAAGCTGTCACTCTGGGTAGAGTGCTGTGGCATTACAGCTCACAGCAACCTCCAACTCTTGAGCTCAAACGATTCTCTTGCCTCAGCCTCCCAAGTAGCTGGAACTACAGGCACCTGCCACAATGCCCAGCTATTTTTTGTGGCAGTTGTCATTGTTGTTTAGCTGGCCTGGGCTGGGTTCAAACCCACCAGCCTCGGTGTATGTGGCTGGCGCCGTATCCACTATGCTACGGGAGAGCCAAGACACCCCTTTTCTATCTTGCTATATCCCTAGAAACCAAAGAAGTCTTGGATCTGAAGCCCCCAGCCCCAAAGCGAGGGTCTGGTGATTGGCTGTCAGGCCTCTTTTACCCCGTCTGTGCCCAGACTCCTCTGCTTGGGCCACCTGCAGGGTGCCTATCCTGGCTGTGTCTCCCTGGGGGGTGCAAGCTTCTGTGCCAGCCTGCTCTGCCCCCTCCACCTCTGGTTTCTGTGCTCCCTGACCACCAGGCTTCCTCTTAGACTGCCTAGCTGCCTCCCACACCTGCGACTGGCTCTTCTCCTCCACCCCTGCTGCCTCCACCTCGGTGGGGATAGCTATTCTCCTGTTTCATTCATTCACGCATTTAAAATCATTATTATTACATCTGAGTAACACTGACCAAGCATCTGAACTTTCCTCTTGATACTGGGTACTCAACAAAATTAAGGAATAAATTAGTTAAGAAGGCCGTGACCAGCATCTTAGCGTCAGTAAGACACGATTACCTGTTTGTTGGCCTTCAGCACGGCCCTGAGCGTGGCGATCTGCTCCCGCTTGGTGCTCAGCAGCGACTTCAGCTTCAGAATCTCTTCCATTAAGGCCTCCTTGTCTTTGTCGATCATGGGGGCCAGCTCCCGAGCCGCTGCTCGCTGACGAGACAGTTGCAAGGACCGGTCCACAGCCTTCTGCAGATGCTTGATTTGGTCCCGGATTATGGCATTGAGGTTGTAGATATTCATCGGCTCTTTGCGGATGTCACTTGTGTCCAGCACTGGCGATGACGGCGGGGCAGTAATAACGGGAGAGATCGTGGGGGTCTTCGTTGGGCTCGGCTCTTTGCTGGGCTCTGTGTTTTCTTTTGCAACTGGTTCCGATGGGGCCTTTGTTTCTACTGGAGATGACACACCCCGCCTGGCTAATCGTGGGGACAAAAGTCCCCTGGGATCATCGGGCCCTTTCAGGCTGCCACTGCGGGTGACTCTGCTTTGCCTGTAGTAGTCCAGCATGACCCTGTTGGGCGTTTCATTATTACACAGACACACGTGGTGGTAAAGCTGCGCTAGCTCCTCGCTGAATGTCACCAGCTCATCCTGGGCAGTGTTCAGGGTGTTGTGATTCTCGTTGGCTAGGCCGGTCATCTTCTGCAGCTCCTTCTCCATGTGGGCCATCTTCTCACCACTCTCCTTGCTGGTCTTCTCCAGGCTTGTCACCTGCTCGTCGTACATCTGGATCTTACTCTCGTACTTGGCCTTTTCTTCCGTGTAGTTCTCCACGGATTTATTGTATTTCTCCTTTAAAGCCTTAATTTCGGCTTTCAAATCGATCACCTCCGTCACTGCCACCCTGTACTTACACTCAAGGATCTCTAAGCCATTGATGTCCACCTCGTAGTCGTGGGCCTCCTGCCCTGAGTCCCGGCCCTTCTCCCCATCCAGCTCGGCCTTGAGCTCCTTGCTGCTCTGCAGGCCCCGCATGGCGTTGACGTGCTCCGTGAGCCGGTGCACCCGCTCGTGCTGCTCCGTCAGCGCGCCCTTGGTGTGCTCCAGCTGCGTCTGGGACTCCTGCAGATTGGCCAGGAGAATGGCCTTTTCCCTCTCTACCTGCAAGGGCAAAAGAAAGGCTCTGAATCAGACTTCGATGTGATGCCAGCGCTGAACGCAATCCATTCACAGCCGCATATGTGAACATTTAAAGTCACTGCAGCACAGCCAATGTTCCCATTATTTCAAATTAAATTGGAGTTGTGTTTTCTTATTTCAGCCGTTCTGGTAAGTCAATCTAAAAGTACCTGATTCTAAAAATACTACGCTGTGAGTAGTTACCCAACTAAACTCACTTTCATTATACACATATACTCATGAAACTTGAATGTTATTCAAACAATCTTATTTTCGTCTTTGAACACCTTGCAGAAAACAACATGACTCTGAGAGATAAGCACAGTACTTGGGGTTGCCTTTGTTGTTGTTTTTTTTTGAGACAGAGCCTCAAGCTGTCACCCTGGATAGAGTGCTGTGGCATCACAGCTCACAGCAACCTCCAATTCCTGGGCTCAAGCGAGTCTCTTGCCTCCGCCACCCAAGTAGCTGGGACTACAGGCGCCCGCCACAACGCCTGGCCATTTTTTGGTTGCAGCCTCATTGTTGTTTGGCGGGCCCGGGCTGGATTCAAACCCGCCAGCTCAGGTGTACGTGGCTGGCGCCTTAGCCCGTTGAACCACAGGCGCCGAGCTGGTGTTGCCTTTATTTTGAGAGCCTTGGAGTACATCCACTCCTCACCTCCTGTGGGATAAGTGACCATCTCGAGGTGCCGTTCTCTCCCCAACTCAACCCCAAATCAGGCTTAAAATCCAAGGTTTTAACTTACTAAATAATGCTGAGAACCTTCACCAGATCTCGAAAAATAAATATTTAATCCCCCAAATAAATATGTACTAAATTGGAAGGAGCTTTTTTGTTTTTTTAAGACAGAGTCTCACTTTGTCACCCTAGGTAGAATGCCATTACAGCTCACAGCAACCTCAAACTCTTGGGCTCAAGCAATCCTCCTTTTTTTTTTTTTTTTTTTGAGACAGAGCCTCAAGCTGTCACCCTGGATAGAGAGCTGTGACATCACAGCTCACAGCAACCTCCAATTCCGGGGCTCAAGTGAGTCTCCTGCCTCTGCCTCTCAAGCAGCTGGGACTACAGGCGCCCGCCACAACACCCGGCTGTTTTTTGGTTGCAGCCGTCATTGTTGTTTGGCGGGCCTGGGCTGGATTCGAACCTGCCAGCTCAGATGTACGTGGTTGGCGCCTTAGCCCGTTGAGCCACAGGCACCGAGCCTCAAGCAATCCTCTTGCCTCAGCCTCCCAAGTAGCTGGGATTACAGGCACCTGCCACAATGCTCAGCTAGTTTTTTAGAGATAGGATCTTGCTCTTGCTCAGGCTGGTCTTGAACTCCTGAGTGACCACTTGCATTGGCTTACAGGTGTGAGCCATTACGTCCAGCCCCTAATTTGATAGTTTTTAATATGAAGTTCAGAAATATATAGTTTTAGGGTTAAAAGAACAATTCACAAATCATTTCAATTCCTTTGGTACAAAATAAGAATTTTAATAATTAGTAATTAAGGGCGGCGCCTGTGGCTCAGTGAGTAGGGCGTTGGACCCATAGAACCAGGGTGGCGAGTTTAAACCCGGCCCCAACCAAACTGCGACAAAAAATAGCCGGGTGTTGTGGCAGGCACCTGTGGTCCTAGCTACTCGAGAGGCTGAGGCAAGAGAATCGCCTAAGCCCAAGAGCTGGAGGTTGCTGTGAGCTGTGATGCCATGGCTCTCTACCGAGGGCAACAAAATAAGACTCTGTCTCTAAAAAAGTTTTTAAAAATTAGTAATTTATTTGAATAACATGATAGTTTTAATAATATATGGATATAGGTGCTGAGTATTATTGTGTAATAAAAAATATTCAGGTCTTCATATAAAATAATGTTTCATTAAACACAGATATATAAGAAATTATTAACCTTTTTTTTTTTTTTGAGTGCTAAGGCATCATAGCACTCTTGGGCTCAAGCGATTCTCTCTCTCTCTTTTTTTTTTTTTTGTAGAGACAGAGTCTCACTTTATCACTCTCGGTAGAGTGCTGTCGCGTCACAGCTCACAGCAACCTCCAACTTCTGGGCTTAGGTGATTCTCTCGCCTCAGCCTCCGGAGTAGCTGGGACCAAAGGCACCCACCACAACGCCCGGCTATTTTTTTGTTGCAGTTCTGCTGAGGCTGGGTTTGAACTCGCTACCCTCGGTATATGGGGCCGGCACCTTACTGACTGAGCCACAGGCGCCGCCCTCAAGTGATTCTCTTGCCTCAGCTTCCCAAGTAGTTGTGACTACAGGTGCCTGCCACTACACCCGGCTATTTTTAGAAGCAAGGTCTCAGGGGGCTAAGGCTGGTCTCGAATTCATGAGCTCAGGCAATCCACTAATCTGAGAATTTTTTAAAATATTGTCTCTCCCTCCAGACGGGTAATCAATATTATGAATTAGGAGCTTTAACATGTTTATAATGTAAATATGTTTTTCAATAAGCAAATAATATTGTTTATATTTTCCTAGTGTAAGAAGTGTTAATGTTGGCCATATCCTTGTGCAATTACTTTTTCTTTTTTTCTTACTTTTTTTTTAATTGTTGGGGATTCATTGAGGGTACAGAGAACCAGGTTACACTGATTGCATTTGTTCTTACATTTCTAATAAGCTAGCATGAGACTGACTTTAAGGACAATGGCTTGATGTTGAATGTCTTTATTACTAGAGGAAGTTATCAATTCAAACCTCAAAACTTCCTAAATCATACATTACATACCTTCAAACTCTTCTAAATTCCTGGCAGGCAAATAAAATTATTATAATTAGAATATGACTAATATTTTAAAGCTAGTATATTACTTTAGGATATAAATGTACATGTATATGTAAATTTATAATACAGTAGAGTATTTTTATGACCCTTTGTGGAACTTCATATCCCCCATTAACTATCACGTTCAGACAGTCCTCACTTGGCAAGGTTCCACTAAGCACAGTTTTAAGCACAGTTAAAATACCAGCCCCCAAGCTGGGTGTAGTGGTTCATAGTGGACTACAATAATTACAGGCGGCCTATAATCTTAGCACCCTGGGAGGTGAATGGATCCTCTGAGCTCAGGAGTCGAGACCAGCCTGAGCAAGAGTAAGACTCAGTGTCTACTAAAAATACTAGCCAGGCATTGTGGCCAGGGCCTGTGGTCCCAGCCACTCACAAGGTTGAGGCAGGAGGATTGCTTGAGCCCAGGAGTTTGAGGTTGCTGTGAGCTATGACGACGGCATGGCACTCTACCCAGGGTGAGACTGTTACCAATAACAAAAAACCCCCAGCCCCCTCACCCAAAACATGGCTCAAATGTCGATGACCAGAGATATTAATTGTAAGCAATGCAGAAAGTGCCATCTTTGCTGCTGGCTCTTCAGTCTATAGAATCACTATGTCACACCATGATTAATGGCTGGACGCGTCACTGCACTCAAACTCGGACAGGGACTGACTCACAGTGTGTTGTCGTCTTATCTCCTAGTGATAAATCCATATGATGTTTTACAAAAATGAATTAGAACCAAAAAAAGAAAGTGCAGTGAAGAAGCACAGAGTGACAATGTGGGAATGAGATCTGAAGTTACGATGGGAAGAGGTGAGCGTCGGGATGTTGACGCGGATGCTGTTTGAGGGACTTTGGACGTACAGCCAAAGGAGCCTGGGGAAGGCAACTTTATCAGCATAAACGAGAACACTAGAGTAGCTGTTTCAAAAAGGATGAAAATGTCCCAAAGGAAGTGATGCTGACACAGTCAGTATACTCTCAGAGCTATCTCCAGACACGGAAAGCAGAGGAGAAAATGCTGGAAGCTGCTCCAGAAGAAACGAGTATGACAATCTGCCAAGGCATAAAAAGTTCTCACCGAGTGTCACAAATAACATGATGAGAAAAAGGCAAGACTAAAATATTCTTGATCAGTTTTTAAAAGAAATAAAATATAAACTCTTGATATCCTTAATGTTTTAAATCATAAAGTACTAAGTAGTTCCATTATTTTTTTCATTTCTCTATACATATATAATCAGCAGTAAGAGAGTTTTAATGTTTGACAAAAAAACTTTAAAGATCACAAAACACTTGTAATTCTCCCCATTAAGTTTGTTTTGCACAGTTTCAGCTTGCATAATCATTTCTACTGTTCTGTACTATTGAGCAAACCAAGGACCAGGGTTGTATGATCACACGTACTAGAACTTGAAATATAGTTTTGTTATTTCAAATTATTATTTAGCGAAGTTTAAGTTGTGGCTTTGATTTTACAATACAGTGTTTGCCCATATCTACAATAGGAACATAATCTATAAATTATACATTACGGCTACAAAACCCAAAGTATTCCCAAGGATAGTTATGGTAGGTAAAAAAGGAAGGCTGTGGCTTCAGTGAACTGTGGAGTCAAATCTTGGGACCAACATTTACTTGGCTCTGTGATACTGAGCAAGCTTCAGCCTGGTAATCTATACAAGGCACATAAGAATCCCTGCCTCATGGGAACATTCTGATATCTAAGTGAGACCGCCAACTCAATACTGAAGGTATTATAACGTTGGCCTTCGTTAACAATTTCTTAGCTATGGTTCAATTCCCATAGCCAAAATGCTTTTACAAGGCAAACATAACTGTTTTTCACAAATTTGTATCTGTACGTGTAAAAGCAACTGTTTCATTTCAGAACTGAAGCTGTATTTGAATGCAAATCCTCCTAACTGGGTGTCATTAGTTTGTAACAGATTGTATCTCCGTAGGTGGAGATGAATTTATTTACCCTGTCTATTGGGCAATAATTTTCGGTGAAAAAGTCAGGGAATTGTGTAATATGGTATTTGACGAATAGCCAAGTTATTTGAATTTTTCATAAAGGAAATGGAAAATCTCCAAGGTATTCTAATATTGGCATTATATACCATCTCTTTAAAATGAATTATTTCAGAAGTCTTTTTCTTTTTTAATTTTTCCCTTGCTCTAAAATATCTAAACATTATTCAATTAGTATACATGATTACAGATACAGCTGTTTCCAAAAGCCCTTCAATATGAAAAGCCTTTGGATAGGCACAGCGCCTGTAGCTCAATGGGCTAAGGTGCCAGCCATGTACACCTGAGCTGGTGGGTTCAAATCCAGCCTGGGCCCGCCAAACAACAATGGTGGCTGCAACCTAAAAATGGCCGGGCATTGTGGTGGGCGCCTGTAGTCCCAGCTACTTGGGAGGCAGAGGCAGGAGACTCGCTTGAGCCCAGGAATTAGAGGTTGCTGTGAGCTGTGATGCCACAGCACTCTATCCAGGGTGACAGCTTGAGGCTCTGTCTCAAAAAAAAAAAAA